>JAREIS010001397.1:0-27445 GCA_030060385.1 Muscicapa striata striata
TCCCTCCCTCATTGCTCAGGGCTCTTCCCGGGCCACTGGGCTCTGGGGATGTGCAATGCCAAGGGCAGGACCATGGGGCGGCCCCTGCCAGGCTGCTGAGCAGGGACAAGGAGGCAATGAGGCCCCAGCACAGCAAGGCTCACTTGTCCCCTGCTGGCCAAGGGCCCAGGGCCAGCAGCCATGGCCCAAGTGCTGCAGGAGTTGGCTCTGGCAGGGCCTTTCAGCTGCTGCCCATCCCTGTGCCCTCTGCAGCCCAGGCTGTCCTACGGTGTCCATGCCCTGCGCCTCTGTCCCTGCAGGCTGTCGGCATCCCCCGGCTGCCCCACCTGGCTGGCCCCTTCCTTTGCTGACAGCTCTGCGTCCTGCCTGCCTCTGCCTGGGCACACAGAGCCTTGGACAACTTTCTTTCTCTTGATGTTTTCTCTACTTCAAAAGGATCCACCACCTCTGAAACCACCCTTCAATCCCCCGCAAGCCTCTCCTCTGCTGTCCTCAGTCTCCACTCTACTGAGCACAGAGCTCCTTTGTCCCTGTACAGTATTCATGTGCTTGAGTTCTCCAAACACCACCTTGGGAGACCTTTGGGCCGTCTCCAGTGTGTTGGCAAATGAAAACTTCAGCTCGTAGTCTAAAAAAATCACCAGAGAAAAAGACCAGCCAGACCTCTCTGTTCTGACTACTTCTGTCTGGGAGCAATCTATGACTAGATAGAATTTGGGAGGCTAAATCCAAATTTTGGCCCTGGCTCCCAGAAGAGAAGAGCAGTTCTTTGCCATAGGAAGAAAGGAACAGAGCTGCACTGTTTGGTGGTAGATGACAGACAGCCCGCAGGAGGCCAAGGACAGCCAGAGCTGTCTGTCCTGGCAGATTTTCACTGGGAGAACCTTTGTATATAGGGAACTTTTCAGAGGTAGTATAATTTAGCCATGGGCACCAGGAAAGATGGACTGTTCTTTTCCCTAGGAAGTAAAGCACAGAGCCTAAGTGCTCTAGGGGCTGATGAGAGGCAACCCTTGACATGCCAGGATCAGCCAGACATGTCATGTGGCCCCCAGGTGGCAAAGCCAGCCACTCCTGTTCTATGTCCTGTTCTTGGTTCCATGGGGCCCCACAGTGTCACAATGTTCTCCTTGCTTCTGCAGTGCCACAGTGGCCCCTTGCTTCCATGAGGCCCTGCAGGGTCACAGTGGCCCTTTGGTTCCGTGGGGCCCCACAGTGTCACAATGGTCTCCATGATTCCATGAGGCCTGGAAATGCCACAATGATCTCCATGGATCCACGGTGCCCTGCAGGATCACAACGGCCCTTTGGCTGCACGAGGCCCTGAAATGCAGCAATGGCCTCTTGGTTCCACAAAGCCCTGCTACTTCACACCGGCCCCTTGGGACCCTGCTGCCCAGCAGTGCCACAGTGATGTCCTTGGTGCCACGGGGTCCCCACAGTGTCACAATGGTCTCCATAGGAAGGAAACAACTGAACCCCAGTGCTGCAGGAGCAGATAAGGGGTAGTCACCAGAGGCCAAGGACAGCCATATTTGATGATATTTGCAGATTTTGTCTCAGAGCAATCCCCAGAGAAATGGAATTTTTGTGGCAGAATACCATTTTCAGACATGGACATCTGGAGGAAAAGGACGGTTCTTTTCCAAAGGAAGGAAAACATGGAACACTGGTGTTTCAGAGGCAGATGAAAAGCGGCCATCAGAGGACAAGGCCAGACTTCTCTGTTCTGGCAGCTTTTGTCTGAAAGCAATCTTTGGATATATGGAATTTCAGAGATGGAATCCTAATTTCAGCTATATCTGCTGAGGAGGGACAGCTTTTTCCCAAAGGAAGGAAAGCACTGAGCCCCAGTGTTTCAAAATCAGGTGAGAGGCAGTCCCCAAGAGGCCAAGGGCAGCCAGACCTGTCTGTCCTGGCAGCTTTCACCTGGAAGCAATCCTTGGATGTACGGAGTTTTGGAAGTGGAATCGCAGTTTTGGACATGGACACCTGGTCGAGAAGGATGGTTTTTTCCTACAGGAAAGAGAAGGGTGAAGTCCAAGTGTTTTGGCAGAAGATGACAGGTGGTCACCATAGGCCAAGCCAGCCAGACCAGTCTCTCCTGGCACCTTTCAACTGGCAGAAATCCTTGGACATAGGGATTTTTGGAGGTGGAATCTCAATTTTGGTTTTGAGTGCCTGGAATGGAAGGAGAATTCTTTTCATTAGGAACCACCCCAGTATTTTAAAGGCAGATGAGAGCCAGCCCTCGGGAAGCCAAGGCCAACCAGACCTGTCAGTAATGGCAGCTTTTGTCTGGGAGCTGTCCTTGCATACAGGGAATTCTGGAGGCAGATTCCCAATTTTGGACTTGGGTAACCTAGAGGAGAATGACAGTTCTTTTCAACAGGAAGGAAAGTCCAGAGCCCCAGTGTTTCAGTAGCAGATGAGAAGAGACCCTCAACATGCCAATGTCAGTCAGATCTGTCAGGTGGTCCTTAGGAGGCCCAGCCAGCCAGACCAGTTCTGTGTTTCCTTGGTTCCATGGGGCCCCACAGTGTCACAGTGTTCTCCTTGATTCCATGAGTCACTGTAGTGTCACAATATTCTCCTTGTCACAATATTCTCCTTGTCACAATATTCTCCTTGCCACAATATTCTCCTTGCTTCTGTAGTGTCACAAAGGCCTCTTGCTTCCATAAGGTCTGGCAGTGTTACCAATGGCCCTGGGCTCCATGTGGCCCCGCTGTGCCACAATGGTTCTTGTGAAAATGGTTCTCTGCTCCTTGGTTGTACAGGCCCCACAGCTTCATCACTGACCCTTGGTTCCATAGAGGTCCAGAGTTTCACAAGGGTCCCCCTGAGTCCATGAGGCACCAGAGTGTCACAATGGTCTCTTTGGTTCCATGAGGTTCCATAGTGTCTCCATGGTGTCCCAAAAGCCGCATTGTCACCACTGACCCATGGTTCCATGAGATTCTGCAGTGTCACCATGGTCTCTGTGAGAGGCTGGATGAGATCAATGTCCCAGACACCTCGGGATGAGCTGTCAATCAGTCACACAGTGGGCTGGTGCTGACTCAGGCTCTGATTGCCCCAGCAATTACAAGTCCCCCGTGGGGGGAGGCCCACAAAGGCCCAGGGGCTTAAAACATGGAGCAGGCGCTCAGCCCATGGTCTGTGCCCTGCCTTCTCCTGGGGTCTGTGTCTCCAGCCACTGGAACCCGAGGAGTTGGTAGCCATATGTGTGTCTTTCTATAGAGCTTCTGTCTTTCTGTCACTCTCTTTCCTCTCCTTCGAATGCTCTTTATATGGAACAGTTTTAGGTACCTCAAACACTTAAGAGTTTAAAGGTTTCTAGGTTAAATAGGCCAAGTTAATGAACTTCCGGATAAGTGTTTTATGTTGCATTGGATGTTGTATTAAAGCCTTTTCCAAAATTCTTTGATTTTCTATACATTGCCAGTAACATTTTGGTGTCATTTTTACCTCTTGAGAATATCTGGTTGGTGTTTCACCTGCGCAACAAACTTGTGTAAAGGAACCTTTGGTCACCCCCAGTCTTTCAACATTCTGGAGTGTTACAGCCCCACAGGCTCACAATGGCCTCTCGTTTCCATGAGTCTCTGGACTGTCACACAGGTTGATGCCATTTGTCCTTGCTGCTCCTCACATCCCACTGCCCCAGGAACAGCCCCCAGCCACCCGGGAGGGACAGGCCCTGCTGTGCCAGGCCTGGGCTCAGGCCTTGGCCTTTCTGCTGCCTCCAACCAGCCCAGGCCTTGCTCAGCATTGCAGTTCTCTGCTCACAGCCTTTGGCTCCTGCAGTCCTGGCCTCAAGGATCTGCTGTCACCAGTCCCTGGGGAGCCTTTGGCAGTCCCTGTCCTCAGTGGGGCCAGTGCTGCTCCAAGGGGCTTGGAGTTTTGTTTCTGCCTCCTTGAGCAGCTTCTTCAACCTTCTCTTAGTGCCTGATGGTCCTGGACTCAGCCCCAATCCACCCTGGTGGTCATTATAATAAAGAAAGCCAGCAGGAGTTCTTTGTCTTCTTTCAATTGTCATTGAGCCTTCAGGGCTTGTGCAGCTGCTTGGAGTCAGTTTGGAGTTCTGTTAAGGAGGAAGATTTCAAAGTGCATCTCATGACTTTCTTTTCCTCAAGGGGATGTTTTTTTATTTTTCATTTCAGAGGGAAACTGATAGAAGTATTCCGCAATTGATTTTGATGCTGGATGTCTCCTCTTGAGCTCTGGGCACAGAAAAGAATGAGCCCCTTGCAGGCTGACCCAGTTGGGACAGCCTGCTCTTTAGCCCCAACCTCAACAACTCATGAAATTTCCAACCTGGGAGTGACAACCAAAAATATAAAAAAACCTCATAAATTTATTTTCAGTAAAAAAATGTTATTAAGTAATAAAACTGTATTTTCCTGAGATATATTATTACTATTCTATACATTTTAACCTAATTTTTATAATTATATTAATAATCTTTACATTATTAGGAACCAAATAAATTGTTGGTCATTGTTTCTAACAGAATTCCCTTAATAATTAAGCTCCATTGGTTATTGATTTCTCCGTCTTTAAGATAATTCCTAACATTTGCAATCATTTTATCATCTTTATTATCAACTTTTTCTCAGACAGGGCCAAGGTGGGAACTTCAGGGTCCAGGGAGACATTTCTGGCACACATTCGGAGCAGTTTTGGGTCTGGTGAATGAATTTAGCAGGAAGTCTCAGCTTCAGAGTGGCACTTGGGGGTCCAGGGGTGCCTTGGAGGTCAGGGAGGGGAATCTGGCACTGTTCAGGGTCCGGGCGGGCACTTGGTGGGCTCTAACAGGGCTCTGTGGGGCGCGGGGATGATGGGAGTTGTAGGCACAGGTGTTATACCAATTAAAGGGGTTGCGGAGCATCATGGGAGCTCTAGGCGCAGCTGCAGTGTCTCTCTTTTAGGCGTGGGGCATGATGGGGGATGAAGTCTCAGCTGGAATGGTCGTTTTACTGGAACTGTGGAGCATGATGGGTGCTGAAGTCCCAGAAGTGCATCTTGCGGAGAGTTTGGGGTCCGGGAGGGCACTTTGGGGACACTTTTGCCTCTGAACGGCGACTTGAGGTCTTCAGGGGGGAACGTATACAGTTCGGGAGAGCTTGGAGGGATCTTGGGGAGCTTTAACCGAGCCCTTTAGGGCACGGGGCATGGCAGGAATTTTAGGTGACTGACTGGGTTATGAGGTGCTCTGAGCTCGTGGGGGATGGCAAGAGATGAATTCCCAGAAGTGACTGTAACGGGCATCTGTTGGGTTGGGAGCATTCAGGGGATCCTTGGACACTTTTGGGGAGTGTCCTGAACGGGCGCTGAGAGGGCACGTAGGGATCCTGGAGAGTCTGGGGGACACTTACTGGGCAAGTGGGGAGATACTGTTCTGTGGAGCGCAGGGCATGACGGGCCTGGTAGTCCCATCTCCAATGGGGCTCCATCAGGCCACAGGGCATGATGGGAGTTAGAGGCAGAAAGGAAAGATGGCGCCGACTCGAGGCCCCACCCCCGAAGCACCAATCCCTGGCACTGAACCTCCTTGGTGGCACCTTTGGCTGGCAGGCACACATCTAAGAGATGTGTCTGTTTTCAGTGGGGAAAATTAGGAGTTTTAGATTGTTTTAAGAAAAAAAAAAGGAAAAGTTTTCTTTCCCTGAGTACAGGTAGCTCTGCAAGCAAAGCAGGTCCCAGGTGAATGAGGACAGACAGAATGGGGTTGAGGAATGTGGAGCAAGGTTTTCCAGACTGAGTCAGACCTCAAGGCACAGCTTCTCTGAGCAGGCCAGACCTCCTGAGGAGAGACTCTAGAAAAATATCAATCAGAGATTGCTGAAATCACGTCTGCTCTAAAGACAGCAGTATAAAATAAAACCTTCAAAATTAGGATGGGTATTTCTCAGAAGCTCTTTGAAGTATTTCTCTATAATTGGAGTTGAAACCATTTCTGAAGAACTGCACCAGACCAGAGGGAAATCAAGGCAAAGTCAGGGTTTTTTAGGAAACCTCTCAAGAACTGAATCATAATCAAACTCCAAAGTTTCTGATAATATTCATGGGTCCCACTGAGGGACATAACTGAGAAAGTGTCCCCAGGTTCAGTTAGCTCAGGAAATTGGAGGCACAGATGACAGGTGGGAACAAAGAGAAGGCAAGTCTTGGTACCCAGGGCACAGCAGGGTCTGTGCCACCAAGGGCTGGGAGGAGACACCTTGTCCTGAGCCACTGGGGCCTCCTGGCACAGCCCCAGCAAGGCTGGACACTGTCACCCCTTGTCCTGCCCTCAGCATCCCCCTCACATCCCAGTGGCCTCAGGGATCTGCTGGGACCAGTCCCTGGGGAGCCTTGGTCAGGAATGGCCCTGGGGGGCTCCTTCATGCTCCCAGGGACTGCAGGTGTTTTTGAGGTCTTTGAGTTTTGCTTTTGTCTTGGAGTCTCTGAGAGCTTTGTGCAATCAGGGCCTCCAATTCTCTCCTCCAAGGAGTCCAGGAGGAGCCTGTGTCAGTGATGAACCTCAGGGGGACTGACATTGAAACTGTATGAAAAAAGAAATTCCCCAACAATATCTTCTCATTGTTAGAGTATCTAGGCATTACTTTCCTCTGGCCAGGATGTTTTTGTGGCCAGCATGTGCAATAGAAATCATTCCACCCACACATGCCTGGTTTGTGCAGTGAAAGTCATTCCATCACACATGGTTCTTTACTAGGCTTTCCACATATTTATACAGACAAACCCAAAGAAATTCACATTCATTGACCTTAGTTTACACAATTCTTGATATTCAATTTCCTATTGGTGATTGATTTTTTTTCCCTCTGAAGAGAATGACATCCTCATTCTTTGATTGTCTTTACCAATCCTTTCCCAGACCAGGTGCCTCCAACCACACTGGGTGTGATGTTTGTTAATATCAATTTACCTGCTGTGGATCTTCTGGTTACTCCCAATCTGTAGATATTAAACTCATCAGGCCTCACCCAACCTCGGTGAATAAAGTCTTTTGGAGGGAAACTTCAATTCCCCTCCTTCTCAGTAAAGACAAACAAACCCCTGACTGAAGTTACAACAAAAAAAAAATGAAATTTGTATCATTTGCAACAATTCCATTAGGTTCTGTATCACAGTGATCACCTTGGCTCCATGCTGCCACACAGTGTCATATCAGTCCCTGGGCTGCACAAAGCCCTGCAGTGTCACAATTACCTTTTTGTTCCATGGAGTCTCACAGTGTCACAACTGTCCCTTCATTCCATGAAGCCCTGCAGTGTCACAAAGGTCTCTGTAATTCCATGAGACCCCACAGTGTGACAACGGCCCATCGGTTCCATGTGTCCCACACTGTTACATGAATCCTTAGTTCCATTGAGTCCTGTAGTGTCACAATGGACTCCTTGGTTCCATGGTGCCACAGTTGCCACAATTTCCATGGTACCACAACTGCCCTTTTGTCCCACGAGGCCCCACAGTGTCACCATGGCCCCTTGGTCCCATGGACCCCACAGTGTCACTGTGGATCCCTTGGTTCCACAAGGCTCTGAAGTGTCACAATGGCCCCTTGGTTCAATGAGGTTTACTAGAGTCACAATTCACTCCTTGGTTCCACAAGGCCCTGCTGTGTCACAATGCCCATGGTTCCATGAGTTTCCACAGTGTCACCATGGTGTCCTTGGATCTGCAGAATCACAATGATCTCCTCGGTACCATCCTGCCCCAATGTCTCAATGGCTTTTTGGTTCCATGAGTTTTCACAGTGCCACAAGGGTCTTCTTGGTGCCATGAGAATACAAAAATTCCACATAAACATTGAGCAACACCTGCTTAACACACCTGGGAACATCTGTCTGCATTCAAATTAGGAGTTAAAGATGAGAGAATGGCACCAGCAGCTTCCATCTGCAACGGAGACCCAGGGAAAGGACAGGGACAGAGAATTCAGCTGAAAGACTCAGAGAATTAACAGAATCACAGAATCACAGAATCACTAGGTTGGAAGATCAAGATCATCAAGTAATCATTGAAATTGACCAAAATATTACCAAATGGGAAAAATATAGAAGAGCAAGATCGTGAGGTAATAATTAAAGCCCTAGCCACAGCTAGTGCAAACATTTCTCTGGCTCTTGGATGTACCCAAGCACAAATGTGGATGCAGTCAGTGGCTGCAGTTATCAGGAAAAGGTGAGGAAAGGATATTCCCTGCTGAAATTTGCAAAATTGTTTTGGACAATGCCTCTGAAATGGAGAGAGAGTCCTTCTCTGGTGGGTTTGGTTAATTTGTCATGACCCTGATACAAATACAGTGACAACTTTTGTTTTAACTATACATAGTGCATCTGTGAGCTTAATACATCCAATAGTTGCTCTAGGACTAAATCATGAAGGGACTGTATTTTATCCTTCTGAACATAGAATGTGGGAACGAGAAGTTGAAGGAAAAATGGCAGACCATTAACCTAGAGCCCTGTTCTATGAGAAAACAATTGGGATATATATGTGAAAGAACTTTTGAAGATGACAAAGATACCTGCCTGGACACGGACCAAAGCATTTGCCACTTTGAAATGCATCTAACCAACCAGACAACTTCACTTCTGTATATAGAACAAGGTTGTGTCTGTCTCAGAACAGCATGTCCCACCATAATAAAAGACAATCAAATTGTGGATGAGACTCAATTCAATTTATGTGTTTGCAATTTTGCTAAAATCAAAGGATGTGACTTTTCCTGTCAAGCACCTGTAATATCACATCAGTCCATAAAGGCAAACCTGGTTACTGTGCAAGAAATATTGCCTGCGCCTCTGGGAATGAATTTACCCTAGTTGCTCAGCTACTGAACCATCAGGAATTAAGAAAAATTTTAAAAGAGATCCAAGATGCAGGGAAAAGGACTTTGATCATGATACACAATGACACGGAAATCGTAAAGGGTTTTTAAAAGATTTGAAGAACATCTGTCATCATCATTGGTGGATGTGCTATTTGGGTGGTCACCAACCGCAACTGGTTTGCTTAATGCCTTAATTCACCCAATCGCTGTGCTGCTTATTTTAGTTGGTATAAGTTTGATTTTGTCTATTGCTGTACTTGTTTGGAATTGGAGGATACTCGACAAATGGCAGACAGCATCACTATCAAAGCGTATGGCTTAGTCTTAAGAAATCGCCGCCATGCGTCTTGGATAGATGAAAAAAATCCCCATATTGAGTAAAAGAATTTACTCATTTCAAAGGAGAAGTGGGAATGAAACACTAATCTTAGAAAACTAGAATTTTAGTTACCTTGATGAAAATAATTAAAAGTTAGAAGTTAGAAGTTAGAAGGGAGTAGTTATCTGAAACTTAAATAATTGATTGTCTGTCATTTCATGTTTGCTCAGCTGCGCTTACAATGGAAAAAGATGAAACTAGTGAGCAGACCTGAATGAACACAGACAATGCAACCAGAAACCTATTCTTTGAAAAATCGGACTATCCCCAGAAATCATTTGTATTGTCATTGATAGAAAAGGTCAAGAGTTTAGGGTGAGGAAGACTTGCCTTATTTCCCTCCTCTTAAGAATCCTCCCCATGAAAATGACCCCAGACTTAATTTAAGAAGTCAATTCACGCATGCTTAATAGCTATTCAAGCTAATTACCATGGGAAGCGGGAGATGGGAGGGGCTGTTATAATGAATATGTGTTTGTTTGAATCCTTTGCTAGTAAATAGACTTTGTGATCACCTGTGATTTTGCAGTGCTTATCAGAGGATGACCTCACGCTGCTGCCCAGCACTGAATAAACATACACTTTCTAACTTAAAATTGTTAGAGAGTATTTTGTCCATCACAGTTGAGTATGAGTATTAGACCAGACTCATATTTTGGTAAATCTGAACCGTGGAGCATGATGGTGCTGAAGTCCAGGAAGTGCATCTTGTGGAGAGTTTGGGGTCCAGGAGGGCATTTCAGGGACACTTTTGCCTCTGAACGGTGATTTGAGGTTCTCAAGGGGCAACATATATGGTTCAGGAGAGCTTGAAGGGATCTTGGGGAGCTCTAACCGGGCTCTTTAGGGCATGGGGCACGGCAGGAATTTTAGGCGACTGACGGGGTTATGAGGTGCTCTGAGCTCGTGGGGATGACAGGAGATGAATTCCCAGAAGTGGCTGTAACGGGCATCTGTGGGGTTGGGAGCATTCAGGGGATCCTTGGACACTTTTGGGGAGTGTCCTGAATGGGCGCTGAGAGGGCACGTAGGGATCCTGGAGAGTCTGGGGACACTTACTGGGCAAGTGGGGGATACTGTTCTGTGGAGCGCAGGGCATGACGGGCCTTGTAGTCCCATCTCCAATGGGGCTCCATCAGGCCACAGGGCATGATGGGAGTTAGAGGCAGAAAGGAAAGATGGCGCCGACTCCAGGCCCCACCCCAAAGCACCGATCCCTGGCACTGAACCTCCTTGGTGGCACCTTTGGCTGGCAGGCACACATCTAAGAGATGTGTCTGTTTTCAGTGGGGAAAATTAGGAGTTTTAGATTGTTTTAAGAAAAAAAAAAAGGAAAAGTTTTCTTTCCCTGAGTACAGGTAGCTCTGCAAGCAAAGGAGGTCCCAGGTGAATGAGGACAGACAGAATGGGGTTGAGGAATGTGGAGCAAGGTTGTCCACACTGGGTCAGACCTCAAGGCACAGCTTCTCTGAGCAGGCCAGACCTCCTGAGGAGAGACTCTAGAAAAATATCAATCAGAAATTGCTGAAATCACGTCTGCTCTAAAGACAGCAGTATAAAATACAACCTTCAAAATTAGGATGTGTATTTCTCAGAAGCTCTTTGAAGTATTTCTCTATAATTGGAGTTGAAACCATTCCTGAAGAACTGCAGCAGACCAGAGGGAAATCAAGGCAAAGCCAGGGTTTTTTAGGAAACCTCTCAAGAACTGAATCATAATCAAACTCCAAAGTTTCTGATAATATTCATGGGTCCCACTGAGGGACACAACTGAGAAAGTGTCCCCAGGTTCAGTTAGCGCAGGAAATTGGAGGCAGAGATGACAGGTGGGGACAAAGAGAAGGCAAGTCTTGGTTCCCAGGGCACAGCACGGTCTGTGCCACCAAGGGCTGGGAGCAGACACCTTGTCCTGAGCCACTGGGGCCTCCTGGCACAGCCCCAGCAAGGCTGGGCCCTGTCACCCCTTGTCCTGCCCTCAGCATCCCCCCACATCCCAGTGGCCTCAGGGATCTGCTGGGACCAGTCCCTGGGGAGCCTTGGTCAGGAATGGCCCTGGGGGGCTCCTTCATGCTCCCAGGGACTGCAGGTGTTTTTGAGGTCTTTGAGTTTTGCTTTTGTCTTGGAGTCTCTGAGAGCTTTGTGCAATCAGGGCCTCCAATTCTCTCCTCCAAGGAGTCCAGGAGGAGCCTTTGTCAGTGATGAACCTAAGTGGGACTGACATTGAAACTGTATGAAAAAAAGAAATTCCCCAACAATATCTTCTCATTGTTAGAGTATCTAGGCATTACTTTCTTCTGGCCAGGATGTTTTTGTGGCCAGCATGTGCAATAGAAATCATTCCACCCACACATGCCTGGTTTGTGCAGTGAAAGTCATTCCATCACACATGGTTCTTTACTAGGCTTTCCACATATTTATACAGACAAACCCAAAGAAATTCACATTCATTGACCTTAGGTTACACAATTCTTGATATTCAATTTCCTATTGGTGATTGATTTTTTTTTCCCTCTGAAGAGAATGACATCCTCATTCTTTGATTGTCTTTACCAATCCTTTCCCAGACCAGGTGCCTCCAACCACACTGGGTGTGATGTTTGTTAATATCAATTTACCTCCTGTGGATCTTCTGGTTACTCCCAATCTGTAGATATTAAACTCATCAGGCCTCACCCAACCTCGGTGAATAAAGTCTTTTGGAGGGAAACTTCAATTCCCCTCCTTCTCAGTAAAGACAAACAAACCCCTGACTGAAGTTACAACAAAAAAAATGAAATTTGTATCATTTGCAACAATTCCATTAGGTTCTGTATCACAGTGATCACCTTGGCTCCATGCTGCCACACAGTGTCATATCAGTCCCTGGGCTGCACAAAGCCCTGCAGTGTCACAATTACCTTTTTGTTCCATGGGGTCTCACAGTGTCACAACTGTCCCTTCATTCCATGAAGCCCTGCAGTGTCACAAAGGTCTCTGTAATTCCATGAGACCCCACAGTGTGACAACGGCCCATCGGTTCCATGTGTCCCACACTGTTACATGAATCCTTAGTTCCATTGAGTCCTGCAGTGTCACAATGGACTCCTTGGTTCCATGGTGCCACAGTTGCCACAATTTCCATGGTACCACAACTGCCCTTTTGTCCCACGAGGCCCCACAGTGTCACCATGGCCCCTTGGTCCCATGGACCCCACAGTGTCACTGTGGATCCCTTGGTTCCACAAGGCTCTGAAGTGTCACAATGGCCCCTTGGTTCAATGAGGTTTGCTAGAGTCACAATTCACTGCTTGGTTTCACAAGGCCCTGCTGTGTCACAATGCCCATGGTTCCATGAGTTTCCACAGTGTCACCATGGTGTCCTTGGATCTGCAGGATCACAATGGTCTCCTCGGTACCATCCTGCCCCAATGTCTCAATGGCTTTTTGGTTCCATGAGTTTCCACAGTGCCACAAGGGTCTTCTTGGTGCCATGAGAATACAAAAATTCCACATAAACATTGAGCAACACCTGCTTAACACACCTGGGAACATCTGTCTGCATTCAAATTAGGAGTTAAAGATGAGAGAATGGCACCAGCAGCTTCCATCCGCAACGGAGACCCAGGGAAAGGACAGGGACAGAGAATTCAGCTGAAAGACTCAGAGAATTAACAGAATCACAGAATCACAGAATCACTAGGTTGGAAGATCAAGATCATCAAGTCCAACCCCTGCCTAACACTTTCATATGGCACTGAGTGCCATATCCAGTCTCTTTTTTAAACACATCCTGGGATGGTGTCTCCACCAACCCCTGCGCAGATAATCCAGTACTTTATCACTCTTTCTGTAAAAAACTTTTTCCTAATATCCAATCTATATTTCCCTTCGTGCAGCTTAAGCCTGTGTCCTCTCATTCTGTCAGTTGTTGCCTGGTGAAAGAGACCAATCCCCACCTGACCACAACAACCTTTCAGGAAGTTGTAGAGAGTGATAAGGTCACCCCCAAGTCTACTTTTCTCCAGAATAAACATCCCCAGCTCCCTCAGCCACACTGCACAGGAGTTGTGTTCCAGACCCCTCACCAGCCTTGTTGCCCTTCTCTGGTCATACTCGAGCCCCCCCATGCCCTTCCTAAATTGGGGGGGCCCAAAACTGGACAAAGCACTCGAGGTGCTCAAGCACTGCCCTGGTCCTGCTGGCCACACTACTCCTGACCTAGGCCAGGAGCCATTGACCTTCTTGGCCACCGGGCACACTGCTGGCTCATGTCCAGCCTGCTGTCCAGCAGTGACCCCAGGTCCCTTTCTGCCTGGCCACTGTCCAGCAAATTCGTCCCCAGCCTGTAGCACTGCTGGGATTGTTGTGGCCAAAGTGCAGGACCCAGTACTTGCTCTTGTTAAGCCTCACCTTGTAGGATTTGGGCCCTTGATCCAGCCTATCCAGGTCCCTCTGCAGAGCCCTCCTTCCTTCCAGCAGATCCATACTCACACCCAGCTTTGTGTCATCCGCACATTTGCTGATACTGCACTCAGTGCCCTCATCCAGATCATCAATGCAGGTACTGAAATCCACGCTGGCTGGCTCTGATCCCTCAGCCATCCTGTAGGTGCCCTGTGATGGCACTCAAGGTGATCTGTTCCATCACCTTGCTGGGCACTGAAGTCAGGCTGGCAGGCCTGGAGTTCCCCAGATCCTCCTTCCAGCCCTTCTTGGGGATGGGTTCACATTGGCACCCCTCCAGTCCTCTGGGACCTCCCTGGTGAGCCAGGGCTGATGATAAATGATGGAGAGCAGCTTGGGGAGCTCATCCAGCAGCTCCCTCATCCCCCTAGGATGGATCCCATCTGGTCCCAGAGACACCTGAGAGCATCTGAGTGGCTCAGCAGGTCCCCAGCTGCTTCCTCCTGGATTGCAGGGGTCTGTTCTGCTCCCTGTCCCCATCTACCAGCTCAGGAGAACACTTGTCCTGAGGACAACCTGTCCTTTTGTTGAAAACTGAGGCAAAGAAGTGGTAAAGTAGCTCAGCCTTTTCCTCATCTTTGGTAACCTTATCGCCCCAATAAGGAACAAAGGTCCTCCTCGTCTGTCTTTTTGCCATTAATGTATTTAGAAAATTATTTTTGTTATCCTTCACAGAAGTGGCCTGGTTATCTCCTAACTGGGCATTCATCTGTCTATTTTTCCTTCTGTATGACCTAATAACTTCTTTAAACACTTCCTAAGTTTCCAACCCCTCTTTCCAAAGGTGATGCACCCTCTTTTCTCCCTGATTTCCTGGAAAAAGCTCCATGCCCAGCCAGAACAGTCATTTCCCTTGCTAGCTCACTTTTGGCACAGAGGGAAAGTCTGCTTCTGCTCCTCCAAGATTTTTTTCTTGAAGTATCTCCATCCTACCTAGAAGCCTTTGTTTTTAAGGGCTGTGTCACTTAAAAAACAGTATCAGATTCAGTTATCTGCAAATCTGCAGCCTAAATAGGTCAAAGGCTGCTCTCTGTAACTCCAATGCAAGAGTTTTGTTGATGCCCCTCCTTCTTTCACAGCATATTTTAAAACTCAGTAATCTCATGGTCACTGTACCCCAAACACCCTCTGACCACCACATCTCCCACCAACCCTTCTCTGATTGTAAACAGCAGGAGACAGAGCTTTCCTTGGGAGTGGGAAAAGAAGGAAACCTCCCCAAAGTGCAGCCTGGAAGGTTCAGCCTGGAGGTGAGGAAACAGAAAAGTCCCTCCCAGGGCAGAATGTTGGTGGCCGAGGTGTCCCAGCGTGAGGCTGGGCCATGCCATGGCTCTGTGTGCCAGGAGCCGGCAGCGCTGGGTGCAGGGAGCCCAGGGAGGGCACAGCAATGCTGGGCTGAGAAATGCTGGGGGGACAGCGAGATGGGCGTGTGCAGCCGGCCAGGGCAGAGGAGCAGCACGCACAGGGGCACAGCCTGCAGGAGAGATGGCCAAGGGCTGGGCAGGGCTGGCAGGGCCAGAGGCACCCAGGCCTTTGTGCCCTGGGCTGGGCAGGGCCTCTGCAGGCGCCACAGAAGGAACTTTCCTTGCAGGGGCTGCACTTTGCTTCTGCCTTGGCCCTCCCTGAGCAGGCTGGCAGGGCTTGCAGATTGATGCCATTTGTCCTTGCTGCCCCTCACATCCCACTGCCCCAGGAACAGCCCCGAGCCACCCGGGAGGGACAGGCCCTGCTGTGCCAGGCCTGGGCTCAGCCCTTGGCCTTTCTGCTGCCTCCAACCAGCCTAGGCCTTGCTCAGCATTGCAGTTCCCTGCTCACAGCCTTGGGCTCCTGCAATCCTGGCCTCAACGATCTGCTGTCACCAGTGCCTGGGAAGCCTTTGGCAGTCCCTGTCCTCAGTGGGGCCAGTGATGCTCCAAGGGACTTGGAGTTTTGTTTCTGCCTCCTTGAGCAGCTTCTTCAACCTTCTCTCAGTGCCTCATGGTCCTGGACTCAGCCCCAATCCACCCTGGTGGTCATTACAATAAAGAAAGCCAGCAGGAGTTCTTTGTCTTCTTTCAATTGTCATCGAGTCTTCAGGGCTTGTGCAGCTGCTTGGAGTCAGTTTGGAGTTCTGTTAAGGAGGAAGATTTCAAAGCGCATCTCATGACTTTCTTTTCCTCAAGGGGATGTTTTTTTATTTTTCATTTCAGAGGGAAACTGATAGAAGCATTCTGCAATTGATCTTGATGCTGAATGCCTCCTATAAGGTCTAGGAACAGAGAAGATTGAGCCCCTTGCAGGCTGACCCAGTTTGGACAACCTGCTCCTCACCCCTAACCTCACCAACTCATGAAATCTCCCACCTGGGAGTGACAACCAAAAATATAAAAAAACCTCATAAATTTCTCTTTATTAAAAAAATGTTATTAAGTAATAAAACTGTATTTTTCTGATATATAATATTACTATTCTATACATTTTAACCTCATTTTTATAATTATATTAATAATCCTTACATTATTAGCAACCAAATGAATTATTGGTCATTGTTTCTAACTAACAGAATTCCATTAATTTATAATTAAGCTCCACTGGTTATTGATTTCTCCCTGTTTAAGGTAGTTCCTAACATTTGTAATCATTTTATCATCTTTATTATCAACTTTTTCTCAGACAGGGTCAAGGTGGGAATTTCAGGGTCTAGGGTGACATTTCTGGCACACATTTGGAGCAGTTTTGGGTCTGCTGAATGAATTTAGCAGGAAGTCTGGGCTTCAGAGTGAAACTTTGGGGGTCCAGGGGTGCCCTTGGAGGTCAGGGAGAGGAATCTGGGATTGTTCAGGGTCCGGGCGGGCACTTGGTGGGCTCTAACGGGGCTCTGTGGGGCGCCGGGGATGATGGGAGTTGTAGGCACAGGCATTATACTGTTTAAAGGGGCTGCAGAGCATCATGGGAGCTCTAGGCGCAGCTGCAGTGTCTCTCTGGGAGGCGCGGAGCATGATGGGGGATGAGGTCTCAGCTGGAATGGCGTTTTACTGGAACCGTGGAGCATGATGGGTGCTGAAGTCCCGGAAGTGCATCTTGCAGAGACTTTGGGGTCCAGGAGGGCACTTCGGGGACACTTTTGCCTCTGAACGGCGACTTGAGGTCCTCAGGTGGAACATATACAGTTCGGGAGAGCTTGGAGGGATCTTGGCGAGCTCTAAGCGGGCTCTTTAGGGCACAGGGCACGGCAGGAATTGTAGGCGACTGACTGGGTTATGAGGTGCTCTGAGCTCGTGGGGGATGGCAGGAGATGAATTCCCAGAAGTGGCTGTAATGGGCATCTGCGGGGTTGGGAGCATTCAGGGGATGCTGGGACGCTTTTGGGGGCTGTCCTGAATGAGCACTGAGAGGGCACATAGGGGTCCTGGAGACTCTGGGGAAGACTTACGCGGCAAGTGGGGGAATACTGGGGGTTCTGTGGAGCGCAGGGCATGATGGGTGTTGTAGTCCAATCTACAATGAGACTCCATTGGGCCGCAGGGCATGATGGGATTTAGAGGCAGAAAGGAAAGATGGCGCTGACTCCAAGCACCACCCCGAAACCACTGATCCCTGGCACTGAATCTCCTTGGTGGCACCTTGGGCTGGCAAACACCTGAGGGATGTGTCTGTTTTCAGTGGGGAAAATTAGGAGTTTTAGATTGTTTTAAGAAAAAAAAAGGAAAACTTCTCTTTCCCTGAGTGCAACTAGCTCTGCAAGCAAAGCAGGTCCCAGGCGAATGAAGATGGACAGGGTGTGGTTGGGGAATGTGGAGCAAGGTTGTCCACACTGGCTCAGACCTCAAGGCACAGCTTCTCTGAGCAGGCCAGACATGAGGAGAGACTCTGGATCAATATCTATCACTGAACCCTGCAGTCACCTCTGCTCCAAAGAGAACAGGAATAAAATACATCCTTTAAAATGGGAATCTGTATTTCTCAGAAGCTCTTTGAAATATTTATCCATAACTATCATAGGAAATCTTCCTAATGAATTGTACAAGACCAGAGGGAAATCAAGGCAGAGCCATGGTTTGTTAGGAAACCTCTCAAGAACTCCAAGTGAGAATCAAACTGTAAAGTTTCTTCAAGTTTTAATGGGTCCCAGGGAGGAACACGAGTGAGAAAGTGTCCCCAAGCCTCAATCACAGCAGAGAACTGGAGGCAGAGATGACAGGTGGGGACAAAGAGAAGGTCCTGCTAGCCACAACATTCCTTATCCATTGGAGTCCCAGGGGTTGGATGATGGAAGTGGTGGGGATGGATGTGGAGACAAAGTGTGATTGATTGTCAGCCATGAAGGGTCTTGATTTTCATATTTATTCAGACTGCATGGGAAGGTGCAGGGGGGTCAATATCAATTGGACATTGCTGGTATCAATCTATAAATACGCAAAAAAAAAACTTATCAGGACAAAACACTTCTCTCTGCAATGCTTTCAATATAATATGCCGTATATGCACTTTGTTTACACTTCTGAAATCTACCTAATTAACCAGAGAAGAAGTGAAAATTTAAATTATTCCTGGGGGCATTTAGTGTTTGAGTGTTTTGAAGAAATGTTTATGAGCCTTTGTCACTGAATTCCCAAACTGAAGAGCTCAAGAAAGAAGAGTTCAATTTTAAGTTTGTTGTGGATTTAGCCTTGGCCAAATTGCCAGTGCATCCACTAGAATTATTGACTCATTTACTGCTGTGAGATAGGATTAGGAGGAAGGCAAATCAGGCTCAAACTTGACAAGGTTCAAGGAAAGTATGGGAAAAAAAAACACCTCAGAATAAAACTTTCAGAACACTGCTCTTTCCCCCACAACTTCTTTTCTTTCATACTGATAAAGTACAGAAACAGATCAGTCAGTTTACCATCTCTAAAAATAGCTATTCACCAATTTCCTTGGGTGAGGAGAACTTCAATCAATGGAGATTTCTCCACAAGAAAAGTTTTCTCCTGGCCTCTGTGTCACAGTGAATCAGCCATTCAGGAGAATGTAAATGGGATCACTGTGTAGAAATCCCTTCCTTGACTTACAGTTATCCCAAAACTAATTGTGAGGACCATATCAACTTATGGGGCACACTTTAAAGATTATAATAGTTCAAACAAAAGCTCTCTTCATCTTTGAAAACAGAGTTCTTTCTTCTTCTCTTCCTTCTGGAACAGGAGGGGTTTTCATCTCTCTCCTCTCTATTCCAATTTCTCATAGGGTCACAGCCATTTCAACATCTTTCTTTAGCACAAATGCCTCTGCTCATGTCAACAGTTATAACATTTCATCCACGCCATAATGCATTTTCTATGAGTTACAAGGAAACAAGAGTCTCGTCTCCACAGCTTAAAAAAAGGGAAATTTCAGTCCACGACTCACCTCCTTCTGTCATCTGGGACCTGACTCTTCCTTTTATCTGACCTCGATGTTTTCATGCTGTTTCTGTGCCTATCTTGGTCCTCTTCTTTCACTCAGGAGAGAGAACAAAGTGTCTGCAAGTCACATTCTCAGCAGTGAAAGAGTTCATATATTGCCCAGGCCTGCAGATGGTCAAGTGATCTCTCCTGGGCCACAGCCCAGAGCTATTTTACAATGGAAACTTTTTTGGTGGCTGCGCTGGGGCCTGGGCCAGGGTAGCAGGGGCCCAGGCCAGAATGTCAGTGACTGCTCTGGGAGGGGGGCCAGGATCTCAACAGCCAGGCTAGAACTCAGAGGCTGCACCCATGGGCCGATGGCTCCCTGTCCCCCTTGCCCAGTGGTTTCTGGAAAGACTCACCAGGGGCAGCATTCCAGCCACACCATCAGGAGCTGGGCTGGGGTTCCAGGGTGTGTGTGAAGCATTGCCTTTGGTGTGCCAGGGACTGGCAGTCACTGGTGGGCTGGGATAGAGGCTCTGGGGGCATTGGGGTTACAAGGCAGTGCAGTGCTCGGGTTACAGGGCAGGGCAAGGCTGCACCTGCCCCTTCCTCCCCCACACATGAAATATTTTGAGCCTACAGTCTCTTCCAGTCTGTCACTGTGGGCTTCAGTGAAGCCACAGGCTGAAAATTGTAAAGGCCTAGGCCTTTTCTCACAGGGTCTGAGTTCTTTTCTCAGGCTGTGAAACTTTCTCAGGCCAAGCTGAAACCTTTCCCATGCTAGGGCCTCTGTCTGTACTGTAAACATAAGAGAAAGAATCATAACATAGATAACACACCTGCTGGATCTATGGGAGAACGAGAGACGAGAGCTGTCTCTCGGTCTCTCCAATGAACTGTCTGTATTTTGCTTTGCACGAACTGTATTATAAAAAGCCACAGCTTTCTTCAATAAACTGCTCTCTTTCTTGTATCAAGTAAGAGTTGCCATGTTGCTGTCTCCTCTCGCCGCTCCGTAACCATCTCAGGCAGCAACATTTGGCGGTCCCACCTAGATAACAACATTTTGGAGCTCCCACCGAGAAAACGACATTTGGGGGTGACAGCCGAGATCGTCACTCCAGCGGATCGGGATTGCTTTCAGCGATCTCTGACCGACGAACAGCACCGAAAAAACTCGGAGCTGACAGCCTGCATACCAGGCTGAATCCCGAAAACCAGGACTGCGAACCTGGGGCCAAGACCGAGCCAGGAGACGGCCGGAGTCAGAGAGCCATCTGGGACATTGCGGAAAAATCCGCGAAAAGTCGCCGGTTTTTCTGCTCTCCCACCGAGAGAGCACGGAGCCGTGCGGAGCGGCGCGGAGCCCCAGGGTCCCGCGGTGCGGAGCGTGCGGAGCGGAGCGGCCCGAGCGGAGCGGAGCGGCCCCGGAGTGGAGCCGTGCCATCTCTCATCGGCACACCGCAACTCCTGACAGCGGGAGCCGCGAGCAGCTCTGCGAGCCTTCTTCCCCGTTGAGAGAGGTACTCTTTTCCCCCACCCTCCCAGCATAGCAGCTAGGTGGGAAATTCCGAATAATGGGGATTCATTTATCTAAACAAGAGGAAACTGATTTGATTGCTTTGTTAACTTGGGCGAGAGAGCATGGTTTTTCAGAAGAGGCAGGAGAAGTTTTTTCTATGGACAAATGGGAAGAATTAGGGACCTTCTGTGGACAGCCCTCCGAAAGGGGGATGTCTCAGCCGGCCCTCTAATGCTCACCTGGACGACAATTAATCGAAGTTTTTGGAAGATGAGACGGGTTTTGAGCGGAGCGAAACAGGCTCAGAACAGAGCGAGGAAGAATCTGTTTGCTATCTTGGCCACACCACCTTAACAGCGCCGGGCACTGACGGCTCACAGCAGCCGCCGGCTGGGAGCCGCCCCGTGCAGCCCGCGCTGCCTGAGGCGGGTGGGCCCCCGCTCTGGGGACGCCTGCTCGCTCCTGACAAAGAGGTGCCATCGGCCTGCCCCCCACTGTGCCGGGCCATCGCTTGATCTGCCTGCTGCTGGGCCAGTGCCACCCCTGCAAAGGTGGGGGTCGTGCTGGCCCTCCATCCAAGACACTGGCTGACCCTGACCCGCCTGCAGAGAGGAGCTGTCGGCACCGGCCACCCCAGAGAAGGAGGGGTGCGGCTCCTCCCTCCTCTCTGATGTCGGAGCTCGGCCTGCCTGCCCGGCAGGGTCTCGGCCGCCCGTCTTTGCCTCGGCAGAGGCGGGCCCGCCCTCTCCTTTTTTCCCCTCAGCCTCGTCCGTTCGCCCGGGAGCAGTGCCGACCCCAGGGCTGCTCTCATCAGCCAGAGGAGCTCTGCCCGCCTGGCCGGTCATGAACGGACCCTTCCCATCGGCATTTCCAGCCGCTTCGCCGCTTCCACCCTGTGCTGACAGCAACGACAGCTTTGTCTTTACTTTAGAGGGGGGAGCAGCAGAGGCTGGTTTCATTCCTGCAGTGGTCAAGGAAGGAGGGAGTGCTGGGGCAGATGTCTCTGATACTCAAATCAGAGAGACTCAGAGTTTTCCTGTGCCTGATGCTGTCTCTATGATAGAACAGCGAGATTGGAAAAGGAGAAAGAAAGTATCGTGCTATTGTGAATCACCTTTGCCTCATTTCAGGCTTCAGATGAGACACGCCTAGGTCCTTCCTGCTGACCTGCAAGGTGTCCACCCTGACCTGCACCAGGGGCACAGTGTGATCACAGCTCAGCCTTCACTTGCTGACCAGCTCACCAAACACCAACCAGATGAAAACACTGAGCAGATCATCCCTCTATAAGCAGGGAATGGACATTTATCTGTTCATGTTGGAACTGTTAATATAGTTTTCATTGTTATATTAGAATAATCACTTAGTGGTTGATTTTTCACTGTTTGATAAGTCGGGTGAATGGTGATGGGTTTTGTTATTGTATTAAAAGTAAGCTTTGCAGAGAAAAAGCACCAAGTCTGAAGATTTCCCTAGGCACTCCAGGTGTCTACATATCTCCTGAGTGGTGTTTGTTCTCCTTTGCAAAAGGATCCTGTAAAGGATTACAAACACTTCTCTTTTTCCTTTTTTCTTTAAAACTAAAAGGGGGACTTGTGGGCTTCAGTGAAGCCACAGGCTGAAAACTGTAAAGGCCTAGGCCTTTTCTCACAGGGTCTGAGTTCTTTTCTCAGGCTGTGAAACTTTCTCAGGCCAAGCTGAAACCTTTCCCATGCTAGGGCCTCTGTCTGTACTGTAAACATAAGAGAAAGAATCATAACATAGATAACACACCTGCTGGATCTATGGGAGAACGAGAGACGAGAGCTGTCTCTCGGTCTCTCCAATGAACTGTCTGTATTTTGCTTTGCACGAACTGTATTATAAAAAGCCACAGCTTTCTTCAATAAACTGCTCTCTTTCTTGTATCAAGTAAGAGTTGCCATGTTGCTGTCTCCTCTCGCCGCTCCGTAACCATCTCAGGCAGCAACATGTCACAACAGGCAGTGTTGGAGGTGGAATCCCAAATCTGGCCATGGGTGCCTGGAGGAGGAAAGTTCTTTTCCACAGGATGGAAAGCAGGGAGACCCAGTGTTTCAGTAGCAGATGAGAAGAGACCCTCAACATGCCCAGGTCAGCTGGATCAATCAGGCAGTCTCCAGAAGACCAAACCAGCCAGAGCTGCTCTGTGTTCCCTTGGTTCCATGGGGCACCAGTGCCAGAATGTTCTGCTTAGTTCAATCGGACCCCTCTGTGTCACAGCAGCCTCTTGGTTCCACAAGGCACTGAAGTGTCACAATGGTGTCCTTTACTCCATGGTGCCACTCAGTATCACAATGGCCCCTTGGTTCCAGGAGGCTGTGAAGTGTCTGAATGGTCTTTCCGTGGTTCCCTGAGGCCTTGCAATGTCACAATGGGCCTTTGGCTCCATGGGGTCTTGCAGTGTCACAATGGCCCCTTGGTTCCATGACACCCCAAAGTGTCATAATGATCTCCACGGTTCCATGAGGCCTTGCAATGTCACAATGGCCCCCTGGTTTGATGTGGCCTGACAGTGTCACAATGATCCCAACATTCAATAGAGCCACACAGAGTCAGTACGGCCCCCTTGCTTCCATTAGGCCCAGCAATGTCACAGTGGTCTCCATAATTCCATGAGGCCCCACAGTGCCACAACAGTCCCTTGGTTCCATTTGCCCTGTGCTGGTGCATTCCCCTCTCCCCTTCTCAGCCCAGCTCCCTGCAAGCTGTGCCAGCTGCCAAAGATCCAAGGGACTTTGCGACACCAAGGGCTCCCATGGAACTAAAGGGAGACTGTGATGCTGGGAGGCCTCATGAAATCATGGAGACCACTGTGACAAACTTGGCCCTCGTGAAACCATGAGACACCAAGCTGGCTGCAAATGTTCTTCTGCTACACGGTAGGAGGGCTCAGCACAGGGACCTGGACAGGCTGGATCCAGGGGCCAAATCCAACAAGGTGAGGTTGAAGAAGACCAAGTGCTGGGTCCTGCTCTTTGGACATAACAACCCCTGTGGTGCTCCAGGCTGAGGACAGAGTGGGTGGACAGCGACCCAGCACAAAGGGACATTGGGGAACAGATGGACATGAGCCAGCAGTGTGCCCAGGTGGCCAAGAAGACCAATGGCACCTGGCCTGGATGAGAAATTGTGTGGCCAGCAGGATCAGGGCACTGATTTTTCACCTGTTTTCAGCACTGCTGAACCTGGATCTGGAGTCCGAATTCTGTTCTGGGCTTCCTGAATTTAGGAAGGACATGGAGGGGCTGGAATGTGTCCAGAGAAGGGCAAAAAGGCTGATGAGAGGCCTGGAACAAAAGTCCTGTGAGGAGTCGTTCAGGTAGCTGGGGTTGTTTATCCTGGAGGAAACCCAGGGAGATAAGGTGTGTCAGGGCACAGGTTAGACTCGATGATCACCAAGGTCTTTTCCAGCCTGGTTGATTCTGTGATTCTCTGAAACCACCGCTGGAGCAGTTGCAGGATGAGCCCTGGGCCTTCTCTTCAGAAGCTCCAGCAGCCCATGTCCCTCAGATTCTCCACACAGGCCCAAAGCCCACCGTGTCAGTCCTGCAAAGCCTCTCCAGCCCTTTCTCATTGCCCAGAACAGGGAGCCCCAAATGCAGACACACCAGCCCAGATGTGCCCCCCTGGTCTGTGGTGCCTCTGGCAAGGGAGCAGCACGAGGCATTGCAGGAGCCTGCAGACAATTCCTGAAGCACTTGTAGGATGATCCTGGTAACCAAGGGACATTCTCATGTTTCCAGCTCATAAACTTAAAGGGAGATTCAGGCCAGAGAGGACATTTCTGTTTGCCCACAAGGGAACAGGCATATGCAATAGGAAGAAATGTGGAGCAGAGAAGAGTAAAGGAAATCAAAGGGGAAGCAAAGGAAATGCTCAGGGCAGTTTGGGGGTGGCTTCCAGGCAGCCCTGGCTCTGAGCAACAACATCTGCAGTGGGACAGGAAACTCACAGCTCATGGGAACAAACTTTCTTGCTGACTTCAGAGGTCACGACAAACCTGAGTGGTTTCCCTGGTGTCCCCCAGCCCTTGCTGGCCCCAGGGGCTGATGGCATTTGTGCTCACTCAGCTCCATCTCCCCACAGCAGCACCATGGGGGTGCTGACGCCTGCTCTGTGCAATGCAAACAGGGGCTCCTGAGCCAGTGCTGCCGTGTCTGTGCCTGCAAGGATGCAGCACACGTGTGAGCTGGGGGAGAGGCCAGGGCTGCAGAGGGGGGATGTTGTTGGCAGGTGCATGAGGACGCTCTGGGACGCTGCCCTGGGGTGTCCAGCGCAGTGGGGATGGATCAGCCCCTGCTCTGCTGCTCCTTGCCAGGGTCTCCCCCTTGCAGGGCCCTTGAAGAGCACCAGCCATGCTGTTTGCCCCCAGCCTGCCCACGGCCAGCCTGGGGCTGCTCATGGGGGGTTTCTCTGCTCAGCATTGGCCTGGCCAAGTGTTCTGGAGAGAGCCTGGCCAAGGAGCCTCGAGCCCCCAGGCCCTGCCCTGAGGCGTCAGCACTGCCCCAGCAGTGCCCATGACCTGTCCCTGCTGCAGCCCCGGCACTGCCACCCCCAGGGCTGTGCCCGGCCCCGAGAGCACTCAGGCCCTGCAGCAACACGAGGGGCAGGAGGGCAGCGGGGCAGTGGCACAGGAGCAGCACTGGCAACACCAAGTGCTGCTGCTGCTGGGCACAACTGCTGTGCCAGCACTGATCTGCACACAGACATTGCTGCTGCAGCTCCAGAGAAGTGAACAAGTGACAATTCAGGGGAAAACTGTGCTGGGAGAGAAATTTATATGTTCATTTAAACCCACCAAGAGCAAAGCTCCTCATTGACAGTCTATGAGTCACAGTAAACATGGAGAGAAACAAAATGAGAATAAGTACAAATAATGACATTTCTTTGTGGGAAATATTAAAAAAATAAACAAGGGAAGAGGAAAAAATCCCACAACTAAACCAAGAACAATTATCAAAGGCAACTTGTATTAAAAGTGATTTGCAGAAATTTGCCAGCACTTAAACATTTCTGAAATTGTCCAGTCACCAGTCTCCACACTGCAGCCTTGAGCTCCTGGTTCCTCAGGCTGTAGATAAGGGGGTTCAGGGCTGGAGGCACCACTGAGTACAGAACTGATAGGGACAGATCCAGGGATGGGGAGGAGATGGAGGGGGGCTTTAGGTGAGTAAACATGACAGTGCTGAGGAACAGGGAGACCACAGCCAGGTGAGGCAAGCAGGTGGAAAAGGCTTTGTGCCGTCCCTGCTCAGAGGGGATCCTCAGCACGGCCCTGAAGATCTGCACATAGGAGAAAACAATGAACACAAAACAACTGAGTCCTAAACAGGCACTGACTGCCATGAGCCCAAGTTCCCCGAGGTGGGATTTGGAGCAGGAGAGTTTGAGGATGTGTGGGATTTCACAGAAGAACTGGCCCAGGACATTGCCCTGGCACAGGGGCAGGGAAAATGTATTGGCCGTGTGCAGCAGTGAATAGAGAAAGCCACTGGCCCAGGCAGCTGCTGCCATGTGGGCACAAGCTCTGCTGCCCAGGAGGGTCCCGTAGTGCAGGGGTTTGCAGATGGATTCGTAGCGGTCGTAGCACATGAGGGTCAGGAGGAAATGCTCTGTTCCAACGAAAAACAGAAAGAAAAAGAGCTCTGCAGCACATCCAGCATAGGAGATGTTCCTGGTGTCCCAGAGGGAATTGTGCATGGCTTTGGGGACAATGGTGCAGATGCAGCCCAGGTCAGTGAGGGCCAAGTTGAGCAGGAAGAAGAACATGGGGGTGTGCAGGTGGTGGCTGCAGGCTACGGCGCTGATGATGAGGCCGTTGGCCAGGAGGGCAGCCAGGGAGATGCCCAGGAAGAGGCAGAAGTTCAGGAGCTGCAGCTGCCGCGTGTGTGCCAATGGCAGCAGGAGGAAGTGGCTGATGGAGCTGTTACTGGACATTTCTTCACTCTAGGCATGGTGGACTGTTGAAAGAAAACATTGAAAAACTGGGACAAATTTTTTCAATTAAATCTCTTGTATTTTGTTTTGTATCCCCTCAAAATGACTGCTCTTCCTGAGCGGGAACTTTGCTGAAAACTTTTTGGAATTCCAGCTTTTTCTGCTGAGTTACTGCCTGATCTCCAGCATCATTCTCAGTCTGTACACTGAAGACCCCAGAGGGCAAACAGGGCTGTCTGTGCTGGTGTTCAGTCAGACCTGCTGCTCACACACAGATGCCCTTTGCTCATTACCCCCCCCTCTTTTTTAAGGCTCTCTCACTTTTAAATTGCAGGAAAAATTCAATGGTCTTTTTGAAGTGTAGTGTTGCAAAGTCAGTTTCTCCAAACTTATCTCTGTCCCTGCGCAGATGGACAGAGAGAGGGATATCCAGGATCGATCTGGCACTCTGCTGTCTGGAGCTGTTCCTGCAAGCAGCTGCTTCTCTGTGCCCAGGGTTGGGCCCTTCCTGTACTCCCAGTGCCCAGGCCAGCCCTGGGGGCTCAGCTCTGCCCTGCACACGCCTCCCAGCACAGGGCACTGCCCAGGGGCATCTCCCTGCCAGCAGGGCCTCAAGGGCAGCTCAGACAAACTAAGATGCTGCAAGCCAAGGTGCTGCTGCTGCTGTCTGTAGGCAGAGGAGGGTGAGGAGGCATTTTGTGAGGGAGATCTGAGGCAGATCTGCTGATTCCCAGTGGGACAGTGCAGGAGTCTCAGTGACACAGACACACCTGACAGCCTCTTTCCCTTCCCTTGAGGAAAAAGCTGAGAGCAGCCCTGGCCATGCAGCACCATCTCCACAGCAGGAGGAATCTGTCCTGATGGGAGTCACTCCTTCCACCTCCAACTTCTCCCCACAGTCCATGGGGAGCTCCCAGGCAGGCTGAGAGCTGCTCCTGGCAGGTGGC
>JAREIS010001398.1:0-25362 GCA_030060385.1 Muscicapa striata striata
GGGCGGAACCGGGGAACGGAACCGGGAACCGGGAACGGAACCGGGAACCGGGGGGGCCTCGGGCCGGCACCGCCATGGTGAGACCCCCTGAGGGAAGCGGAGAATCGGGCGGGACACGGGGACAGCGGGAATGGGGAGGTTCGGGATAGGGGGGAAGAACCGGAGGGGCCTCGGGCCTGGGGCGTCGTGGGTGGGGGAGAATTTGGGAGGGTTCTGAGGGGGAGTTTCACTATTTGGGGGATTTTATGAGGAGATTTTGGGGTGTTTTGGTGTTTTTCACTATTTAGGGCCTTTTTTAGGGGAGCAATTTGGGAGGTTCTGAGGGGAAGTTTCACTATTTTGGGGTTTTCATGAGGGGATTTTGGGGTTTTCCAATATTTAGGGTCTTTGGGGGATGTTGAGGGGTTCTGGGGGGGGATTCACTATTTTGGGGTTTTTATGAGGAGATTTTGGGGTGTTTTGGTGTTTTCCACTATTCAGGGCCTTTTTTGGGGAGCAATTCGGGGGATTCTGATGGGGAGTTTCACTATTTTGGGGTTTTCATGAGGGGATTTTTGGAGTTTTCCACTATTTATGGCATTTTTTGGGGGGGATTCTGAGGGGGGATTTCAGTATTTTAAGTTTTTTATGAGGAGATTTCAGGGTATTTTGAGGTTTTCCATTATTTAGGGTCTTTTGAGGGAGGGTTCTGAGGGGGAGTTTCACTATTTTGGGGTTTTTATGAAGAGATTTTGGGGTGTTTTGGGATTTTCCATTATTTAGGGCCTTCTTTAGGGTGCAATTTGGGGGATTCTGAGAGGGAGTTTCACTATTTTTGCATTTTTATGAGGAGATTTTGTGGCATTTTGGTTTTTTCCTATTTTAGGCTCTGCTTTGGGGATTTTCCCCATTTTCAGGTGGATTTTGGGGGGATTTTGGAGTTTTTCCCTATTTTGGGGTCTGGTTTGGGGATGTTTCCTCCATTTTAGAGTTGTTTATGGGAGAATTTGGAGATTTTTTTCCCCATTTTTGTTTTGGGGGGATTTGGGGATTTTTCCCCATTTTAGGCTCTGTTTTGGGAGGGAATTTTGGGGGTGGGCTACAGCTTTATCCCCAAACCCCCCTTTTTCTGCCCATGGATTTTATGGGTGTCTCCTTTAAAATCCCATTTTTGGTGAGTCAAAAATCCTCGTTTCCCCTTCATTATAAACCAAAAAAAATCCTGGTTTAAAATAAAGTTTTGAGGACAAAATTTTCCCAATTTCCCCATTTTTGACACTCCCAAAATCCCATTTTTGGGGAATTCTGCATCACATTTTCTTCATCCTGATCCAGAACCGGGCTGGGAACACTCCCCTAAATCAGGATAAAATCAGAAATTCGATCATGACAAAATTGGGAATTTTGATATTGATAAAATGGGAATTTCAGGGAGAGAATTTCCTGATTTTCCCCAATTTTTGACATTCAAAATCCCATTTTTTTGGGGAATTCTGCTGCAGATCCTCTTCATCCTGATCCAGAACCGGGCTGGGAACACTCCCCTAAATCAGGATAAAACCAGAATCTCAATTCTGATAAAAATGCCAATTTTAGGGAATTCATTTTCCCGATGTTCCCCAATTTGTGACACTCCCCAAATCCCTTTTTTTTTTTTTTAATTCTGTGTCTGATCCTCTTCATCCTGATCCAGAACCGGGCTGGGAACACTCCCCTAAATCAGGATAAAATCAGAAATTCGATAATGACAGAATTGGGAATTTTGATATCGATAAAATGCGAATTTTAGGGAATTAATTTCCCCGATTAACCCCAATTTGTGACACTCCCGAAATCCCATTTTTTTTGGGAATTCTGTGTCTGATCCTCTTCATCCTGATCCAGAACCGGGCTGGGAACACTCCCCTAAATCAGGATAAAACCGGAATCTCAATAATGACAGAATTGGGAATTTTGATATCGATAAAATGCGAATTTTAGGTAATTAATTTCCCCGATGTTCCCCAATTTGTGACACTCCCCAAATCCCATTTTTTTTGGGAATTCTGTGTCAGATCCTCTTCATCCTGACCCAGAACCGGGCTGGGAACACTCCCCTAAATCAGGATAAAATTTGTATTTGAATAATGACAAAATTGGAAATTTTGATATCAATAAAATTCAAATTTCCAGGACACAATTTTCCTGATTTTTCCCAATTTTTAATACTCCCAAAATCCCATTTATTCCAAGATTTTTTTTATCAGATCCTCTTCATCCTGATCCAGAACTGGGCTGGGAACACTCCCCTAAATCAGGATAAAACCGGAATCTCAATTCTGATAAAAATGCCAATTTTAGGGAATTCATTTTCCCGATGTTCCCCAATTTCTGGCACTCCCCAAATCCCTTTTTTTTTGGGAATTCTGCTGCAGATCCTCTTCATCCTGATCCAGAACCGGGCTGGGAACACTCCCCTAAATCAGGATAAAATTGGAATTTCAATAATGACAGAATTGGGAATTTTGATATCGATAAAATGCGAATTTCAGGGAATTAATTTCCCCAATTAACCCCAATTTGTGGCACTCCCCAAATCCCATTTTTTTTGGGAATTCTGCTGCAGATCCTCTTCATCCTGATCCAGAACCGGGCTGGGAACACTCCCCTAAATCAGGATAAAATTGGAATTTCAATAATGACAGAATTGGGAATTTTGATATCGATAAAATGCGAATTTCAGGGAATTAATTTCCCCAATTAACCCCAATTTGTGGCACTCCCCAAATCCCATTTTTTTTGGGAATTCTGCTGCAGATCCTCTTCATCCTGATCCAGAACTGGGCTGGGAACACTCCCCTAAATCAGGATAAAACCGGAATCTCAATAATGACAGAATTGGGAATTTTGATATCGATAAAATACGAATTTTAGGGAATTACTTTTCCCGATGTTCCCCAATTTCTGGCACACCCAAAATCCCATTTTTTTTGGGAATTCTGCAGCAGATCCGCTTCATCCTGATCCAGAACTGGGCTGGGAACACTCCCCTAAATCAGGATAAAATCGGAATCTCAGTAATGACAGAATTGGGAATTTTGATATCGATAAAATGCGAATTTTAGGCAATTAATTTTCCCGATGTTCCCCAATTTGTGGCACTCCCCAAATCCCATTTTTTTTGGGAATTCTGCTGCAGATCCTCTTCATCCTGATCCAGAACCGGGCTGGGAACACTCCCCTAAATCAGGATAAAACCAGAAATTCGATAATGACAGAATTGGGAATTTTGATATCGATAAAATGTGAATTTCAGGGAATTAATTTCCCCGATGTTCCCCAATTTGTGACACTCCCCAAATCCCATTTTTTTTGGGAATTCTGCTGCAGATCCGCTTCATCCTGATCCAGAACCGGGCGGGGAAGACGCGCCTGGCCAAGTGGTACATGCAGTTTGATGATGATGAGAAGCAGAAGCTCATTGAGGAGGTTCACGCCGTGGTCACCGTCAGGGACGCCAAACACACCAATTTCGTCGAGGTAAAAATCCCCAAATCATCATTTTTCACCTCAAAATCAAAATATTTCATCTAAAGTTGCCAATTTTTACCCCAAAATTGCCCTTTTTTTAATCCTAAAATCACCTTTATCCAGCAAAAAATTGCCCAAAATGGATGGTATTTATCCTAAAAGATGCCCCAAAATCACGGAATTTTGCCCCAAAATTGCCATTTTTTTGCCCCAAAATTGCCCGGGTTTTACCCCAAATTTTCCAGGTTTTACCCCAAAATCTCAGTCCCTCCCAGTTTATCCCAGTTTATCCCAGTCCCTCCCAGTTCATCTCAGTCCCTCCCAGTTTATCCCAGTTCCTCCCAGTTTATCCCAGTCCCTCCCAGTTTATCCCAGTCCCTCCCAGTTCCTCCCAGTCCCTCCCAGTTTATCCCAGTCCCTCCCAGTTCCTCCCAGTTTATCCCAGTCCCTCCCAGTTCCTCCCAGTCCCTCCCAGTTTATCCCAGTCCCTCCCAGTTTATCCCAGTCCCTCCCAGTTCCTCCCAGTCCCTCCCAGTCCCCTCCCAGTCCCCTCCCAGTCCATCCCAGTATCCCCTATTTCCTCCCAGTTCCGCCATTTCAAGATCATTGATCACCACTCCAGTTCCCCCCAGTCCCCTTTTCCTCCACCGCAGTCCCTCCCAGTTCCCTCCACACCTCTCCCAGTTTATCCCAGTCCATCCCAGTGCCCGCCCCACACCTCTCCCAGTTCATCCCAGTCTCTCCCAGTTCATCCCAGTCCCTCCCAGTCCCTCCCAGTTGATCCCAGTCTCTCCCAGTTCATCCCAGTGCCCCCCACACCCCTCCCAGTCCCTCCCAGTCCCTCCCAGTCTCTCCCAGTCCCTCCCAGTCCCTCCCAGTTGATCCCATTTTCCCCCAGTTCCGCAATTTCAGGATCATTTACCGCCGCTATGCTGGGCTCCAGTGTCCCCCAGTCCATCCCAGTCCCTCCCAGTCCCTCCCAGTGCCCCCCACACCCCTCCCAGTCCCCCCCAGACCCTCCCAGTCTCTCCCATTTTCCCCCAGTTCCGCAATTTCAAGATCATTTACTGCTACTATTCCGGGCTCCAGTGCCCCCCAGTCCATCCCAGTCCCTCCCAGTCCCTCCCAGTTGATCCCAGTCTCTCCCCAGTTCCGCAATTTCAAGATCATTTACCGCCGCTATGCCGGGCTCCAGTGCCCCCAGTCCATCCCAGTCCCCCCCAGTCCATCCCAGTCCCTCCCAGTCTCTCCCAGTCCCTCCCAGTCCCTCCCAGTTGATCCAGTCTCTCCCCAGTTCCGCAATTTCAAGATCATTTACCGCCGCTATGCCGGGCTCCAGTGCCCCCCAGTCCATCCCAGTCCCCCCCAGTCCCTCCCAGTCCCTCCCAGTCTCTCCCAGTCCCTCCCAGTCCCTCCCAGTTGATCCAGTCTCTCCCCAGTTCCGCAATTTCAAGATCATTTACCGCCGCTATGCCGGGCTCCAGTGCCCCCCAGTCCATCCCAGTCCCCCCCAGTCCATCCCAGTCCCTCCCAGTCCCTCCCAGTTCATCCCAGTGCCCCCCACACCCCTCCCAGTCCCTCCCAGTCCATCCCAGTCCCTCCCAGTTGATCCCAGTTGATCCCAGTCTCTCCCCAGTTCCGCAATTTCAAGATCATTTACCGCCGCTATGCCGGCCTCTATTTCTGCATCTGCGTCGACGTCACCGACAACAACCTGGCCTACCTGGAGGCCATCCACAACTTCGTGGAGGTGAGTGCCTCTTCATTAATGAACTCACTAATTAACTCATTAATTAGCTCATTAATCAGCTCATTAATCAGCTCATTAATCAGCTCATTCATTCATTCATTCATTCATTCATGGCTGGGGCTGTCCCTTGGTGCCCAGGTGCTCAATGAATATTTCCACAACTTTGTGGAGGTGGGCACTCCTTCATTCATTAACTCATTCATTAACTCATTAATTAATTCATTAATTAACTCATTTATTAATGGCTGGGGCTGTCCCTTGGTGCCCAGGCGCTCAATGAATATTTCCACGACTTTGTGGAGGTGGGCACTCACTCCTTCATTAATTAATTAATTAATTAATTAGCTCATTAATTACTGACTGGGGCTGTCCTTTGGTGCCCAGGCACTCAATGAATATTTCCACGACTTTGTGGAGGTGGGCACTCCTTCATTCATTAACTCATTAATTAATTCATTAATTAACTCATTAATTAATGACTGGGGCTGTCCCTTGGTGCCCAGGCGCTCAATGAATATTTCCACAACTTTGTGGAGGTGGGCACTCCTTCATTCATTAACTCATTGATTAACTCATTGACTAACTTATTAATTAATTCATTCATTAATCAATTCACTAGTTAATTCATTAATTAACTCATTCATTAACTCATTCAGTAATGACTGGGGCTGTCCCTCACTGCCCAGGTGCTCAATGAACGTTTCCACATCTTCATGGAGGCGGGCACTTCTTCATTCATTAACTCATTAATTAACTCACTAATTAACCCACTAATGAGCTCATTAATGACTGACTGGGGCTGTCCTCGCTGCCCAGGTGCTCAATGAATATTTCCACATATTTGTGGAAGGTGGGCACCCCTTCATTAATTATTTCATTGATTAACTCATTGATTAACTTATTAATTAACTCACTAATTAACTCATGAATTAACTCACTAATTAACCCACTAATGAGCTCATTAATGACTGACTGGGGCTGTCCTTGTGCCCAGGTGCTCAGTGAATATTTCCACATATTTGTGGAAGGTGGGCACCCCTTCATTAATTAACTCATTCATTAACTCACTCATTAACTCATTAATTAACTCACTAATTAACCCACTAATGAGCTCATTACTGACTGACTGGGGCTGTCCTTGTGCCCAGGTGCTCAATGAATATTTCCACAACGTCTGCGAGCTCGACCTCGTCTTCAACTTCTACAAGGTTTGGGGGGATTTGGGGCAGATTTTGGGGGGATTTGGGGCAGATTTTGGGGGGTTTTGGGGCAGATTTTGGGGGGATTTGGGGTTTTTTGGGGGGGTCTTGGTTCCTTTTGGGGGGTTTTGTTCAGTTTTGGGGTTTTTTGATTTATTTTTGTTTATTTTAGGTGTTTTTTTTTTCCTTTTTTGGGCAGTGTCTCGGTTCCATTTTGGGGGAGTTTGGTTTATTTGGGGATTTTTGGGGGGTCCTGATTCATTTTGGGATTTTTTTGTTGTTTTTAGGGGCTTTTATTCATTTTGGGGTTTTTGTTTATTTTGGAGGGTCTTGGTTCCATTTTGGGGGGTCTCGGTTCAATTTGGGGGTGTTTTGGGCTGATTTTGGATTTTTGGGCTGAATTTTGGGTTTTTTTGGACTGGGTTTTTTTGGGCTGAATTTTGGGCTTTTTTGGGCTGATTTTGGGGTCTTTTGAGCTGAATTTTGGGGTTTTTGGGCTGATTTTGGGGTTTTTTGGGCTGATTTTGGGGTTTTTTAGACTCGGTTTTTTTTGGGGTTTTTTGGGCTGAATTTTGGGGTTTTTGGGCTGATTTTTGGGGGTTTTTTGGGATGTTTTTTTCTGATTTTCCGGGGGTTTTTAGTTGATTTTGGGGTTTTTTGGGCTGAATTTTGGAGTTTTTTGGGCTGATTTTTGGGGTTTTTTTGGGCTGATTTTTCTGATTTTCGGGGGGTTTTTTAGTTGATTTTGGGGTTTTTTGGGTTAATTTTGGGTTTTTTTGGGCTTTTCCCAGGTGTGCACCGTGGTGGATGAGCTGCTCATGGCTGGGTTTTTGGGGGTTTTTGGGTTGATTTTGGGGTTTTTTTTGGTTTCTTTGGGCTGGTTTTTGGCGATTTTGGTTCATTTTGGATTTTTTGGGTTAATTTTGGATTTTTTGGGGTTTTTTTTTTTTTTGGGTTTTTTTTGGGCTTTCCCCAGGTGTGCACCGTGGTGCATGAGCTGTTCCTGGCTGGGTTTTTGGGGGGTTTTGGGCTGATTTTGGGTTTTTTTGGGGTTTCTTTGGGCTGGTTTTTGGCGATTTTGGTTAATATGAATTTTTTGGGATAATTTTGGATTTTTTGGGGTTTTTTTTGATTTTTTGGGTTTTTTTTGGGCTTTCCCCAGGTGTGCACCGTGGTGCATGAGCTGTTCCTGGCTGGGTTTTTGGGGGTTTTTGGGCTGATTTTGGGTTTTTTGGGTTTCTTTGGGCTGGTTTTTTTTGGTGATTTTGTTTAATATGGATTTTTTGGGTTAATTTTGGATTTTTTGGGGTTTTTTTGGGCTTTCCCCAGGTGTACACCGTGGTGGATGAGATGTTCCTGGCTGGGGAGATCCGTGAGACGAGCCAGACCAAGGTGCTGAAGCAGCTGCTGATGTTACAATCCCTGGAGTGACCCAAAAACCCCCAAAATCACCCCAAAAATCACTCCAAAAATCCCCAAAAAATCACCCAAAAATCCCCCAAAAAATCCCCCAAACCTGGGCCCCCCCCCCGCCCATCAGTGTTATTGTGCTGTGCAGAAAATGTGAATTTCTGGTGTGAAAAGTGACCAAAATGTGACCAAAAATGGGTGGAAATGGGTTAAATGAAATAAAAATGAGAAAAAAAAATGGGATGAAATGGGTTAAAAATGAGTTTGAGCAAAAATTGGGGGAAAATGGAGGAAAATTGGGTTAAAAAGACAGAAAATGGGTGAAAAATGGATTTAAATGAGTTTAAAATTACAAAAAGTGGCTTAAAATGGATGAAAAATTGGTTGAAATGAGTTTAAAATGACAAAAATTGGGGGAAAATGGGTTTAAATGGGTTAAAATTACCAAAAATGGGATAAAATGGGTAGAAATTGGGTTAAAATGAGATGAAAATGACAAGAAATGGGTGAAAATGGATTAAAATGATTTTAAAGTGACCAAAAATGGGGTAAAATAGATGAAGTTTTGGATAAAGTGAGTTTTAAATGACCAAAAATGGGGTAAATGGGTGGAAAATGATCAAATATGATGAAAAATGGGTAAAAGAGTTTAAAATGACCAAAAATGGGTTAAAATGAGTTTAAAAATGACTAAAAATGGGTGAAAAATGGGATAAAATCAGTTTAAAATGATCAAAAAATGGGGGGAAATGGATGAAGAGGTCCCCAAAGGTGGCACTGGGGACACCCAGGGTGACACTGGGGACACCCAGGGTGGCAGAAGGATCCCATGGGTGGCACCAAGGACCTCAAAGGTGGCACCAGAGACCCCAAAAGTGACACTGAGGACCCCAAGGGTGGCACAGGGACCCCAAGGGTGACATTGGGCACCCCAAAGGTGACACCAGGGACCCCAAGGGTGGCACTGGGGACCCCAAGGGTGACACTGGGGACGCCAAAATTGACACCAGGGACCCCAAATGTGACACTGGGGACCCCAAAGATGGCACCAGGGACCCCAGGGGTGGCACAGGGACCCCAGGGGTGGCACTGGGGACACCAAAATTGACACCAGGCACCCCAAGGGTGGCACAGGGACCCCAAGGGTGACACTGGGGACACCCAGGGTGGCAGAAGGATCCCATGGGTGGCACCAAAGACCTCAAAGGTGGCACCAGAGACCCCAAAAGTGACACTGAGGACCCCAAGGGTGACACTGGCGACCCCAAAAGTGACACCAGGGACCACAAGGGTGACACAGGGACCCCAAAGGTGACACCAGGGATCTAAGGGTGGCACCAGGGACCCCAAATGTGACACTGGGGACCCCAAGTGTGGCACCAGGGACCCCAAATGTGACACTGGGGACCCCAAAGATGGCACCAGGGACCCCAAGGGTGACACTGGGGACAACCAGAGATGTCACCGAGTGGTTTTATTGTCCATGTCCTGCGCCAGCCTCCTGACCTGGGGGTTGGGACATTTAGGGGGCTCTGGGGACCCTCAGAGGGACCCCGGGGTGGCACAGGGACCCCAAAAGTGGCACTAGGGACCCCAAGGGTGGCACAGGGACCCCAAAGGTGACATTGGGCACCCCAAAGGTGACACCAGGGACCCCAAGGGTGGCACAGGGACCCCAAAGGTGACATTGGGCACCCCAAAGGTGACACCAGGGACCCCAAAGGTGACATTGGGCACCCCAAAGGTGACACCAGGGACCCCAAAGATGGCACCAGGGACCCCAAGGGTGACACTGGGGACCCCAAAGATGGCACCAGGGACCCCAAGGGTGACACTGGGGACAACCAGAGATGTCACCGAGTGGTTTTATTGTCCATGTCCTGCGCCAGCCTCCTGACCTGGGGGTTGGGGTACTCGGGGCTCTCGATGACGCCGGGCCCGAATTTGAACTCCAGGAAGGCGCGGGGGTCGTTGGGGGCTTTGGCCACGGCCCCGGCGAAGGGCAGCGAGCCCAGGGGCAGCAGGAAGCGCTCGGGGAACTCCACGTCCTGCCGGTGGCCCAGCCACGAGTCCTTGGTCATGAGCCCGGCCCGGCTGTAGAACGGCCACAGGTCCACGTGCAGCCGGTTGGAGCGGCTGAAATGCACCCGGAAAAAATCCCCCTCGGCCGCCTTCTCCCAAAAAAACCCCTGCGGGTCCTCCACGGGCCGGCCCGTGGCCAGCACGGCCGCCAGCCAGCGGCACTTGGGGACGTCCTCGCGGTACAGCCCCACGTCCACGTCGTAGTCCCAGGGGATGATGTCGCCGAGGCGGCGGCGCCCAGCAGGGAGCGCCCTCCAGCCAGTGGCGCACCCCGGCGCGCTCAGCTGCGCCAGCACGTGGCGGGCGGTGGCTCGCAGCGCCCGCAGGCAGCAGGGCGGGTCCAGCCCCGCCAGCAGGTACTCGGGGTCTGCGCCAGGATGGAGCCGAAGCAGCGCGGGCTGTCCTTGGTGCAGCCGTGCCAGCGCTCCGAGCCGTCCGGGAGCAGCTCCAGCTTCACCCCGAGCTGCTCCAGCAGCGCCCGGTGCTGCTGCGCCAGCAGGGTCTGAGCTTTCCACTGGCTGTGAGGGGACAGGGGCGGCCGCGGGGACAGAGGGAACGAGTCCGGCAGCAGCAGGAGGCGCCAGCCCCGCACGGCGGCCTGCAGGGACAGCGAGGTGACAACGGGCCGGGACAGAGGGAAGGGCAGCGAGAAGAGATCGTGGGTGCGCAGCAGCAGCACGGCCGGGGCTCCGTCCAGCGCCCCGCACTGCTCGCTGTGGTCACTCTGCTGGTCACTCTGCTGGTCACTCTGGCCGTACCGAGCCGTCCACGCTTTGACATCCACCTGTTATAAATGTATGACACGGTGTTGGCCCTTTGCAAGTATTGGGATAAATCTTATATGTATAATGTTAAAATAGCATTTCTATATAGATATAATCTTTGTTAATAATAAAAGTTTTATATCTTTTTTTATATCTTTTTTTAGAGATAGGATGCTTAAACCACCTGTTTATTCAGGATAACAACCCGTGAACAGGTGAGGGGACCCTGCAGCTGACACAGCAATTATCAACACTCACCGGCTGGGACCACCACCCAAATAAAATAAAATAAAAACAAAAAACAAAAAACAAAAAAAAAAAAAAAAAACCAAAACCCAAAACCACAAGCCAAGAAACACACATGCTCTAAAAAGGCAAACCCAAGGAGTGGCCATGCTAAACAGTTCCCAAAAATAATTAATATGCATGAAAATCTATGACTGTGTAACAAATAAATAGATTGTAAAACATATTTAAAGGTGTCATAAATGTATTACATGTTGTTGGCTCTTTACAAGTATCCTATCTCTAAAAAAAAATATGTAACTTCTACTATTAACCAAAACTATATCCATATAGAAATGTTATTTTAACATTATACATACACCATTTATCCCCAATACTTGCAAAGAGCCAGCAACGTGTCATATGTTTATAATTATTATATATAAGATATATATACTATTATTTTTAATAATACTATTATTATTATTATTAATATTATATAGTTAATTATATATTAAATAGATAGATTAATTATATAATATATATAATATATAGTATAATATAATAGTATAATATTATTATAATATATAATAATATATATTATTGTATATTAAATATACATTAATTACATAATTAATATTACTAACATTATATTAATATAATTAATAAAATAATAACAATAAATTATTATTATTATTATTATTATTATTATTATTATTATTATTATTATTATTATTATTATTATTATTATTATTATTATTATTAACATAAATTTTTCACGCACCTCTAAGGTCAAGCAGCGACGCCGCTGCCCCACGGCCGCCGCCACCAGCTTGGTGCCCCGGGCCGCGCAGCCTCCAGCGCGTCCCGCATGCGGCGGAGCAGCCCCGGCACGGCCCGGGCCCGGTCCGGTACCAGCGCCACGTGGCGGGTGAGCACGGCCAGCTCCGGCCGGGCGGCGGCCGCTGCGGCTGCGGCCGCAGCGACAACACCGTGACACCGGCGGGCAGCGGCACCGGCGGGTACGGCCCAGCTCGCCACCACCAGCACGGTGACACCGGGCAGCGACGAGAAGGAGCGGGCGGTGGCGGCCACGTCGTGCTCGGGGCCGTCGAAGTCGCGGAGGATGACGGTGACACCCGGGACGGCGGCGGCGCGCGGGTGGCACTGCGGGACGCGCCTGGGGCCAGGCGCGAGCAGAGCAGCAGCAGCAGGTTGAGGGCGATGGCGGCGGCCAGGGCGGCCTGGCAGGGCGTGATCCGCATGGTCTCGGTTCGTTAATTAATTAATTAACTCCCTAATTAATTGGGGTTGTTCATGGGTTGGGTGCGGCGATGCCTGGCGGTGGCCACGCGGTGGCGCTGTGGAGGTGGGAGTGTTAATGAGGGGGGTGTTAATGAGGGGTTAATAATTAAACCTGCCCCGCAGGACTGCAGACCCCAAAATACCATAGAGATCCTAAAAATCCCCTCTACACCCCAAAAATCCCCTAAAAGCACCCCCAAAAATACCTTAAAATCCCCTAAAAGCACCCCCAAAAATTCCTCAAAATCCCCTAAAAACACCCCCTAAAATCCCTCAAAATCCCCTAAAAACACCCCAATAATCCCTGTAGACCCCCAAAATCCCCTGCATACCCCAAAAAGCCCCTAAAAACACCCCAAAAAGTCCTCAAAATCCCCTAAAAACACCCCAAAAATCCCCTATAGACCCTCAAAATCCTCTATAGATCCCAAAAATCCCCTAGAGATCCCAAAAAAATCCTCTGTAGACTCCAAAATGCCCCTAGAAAACGCCCCCAGAATTCCCTAAAGACCCCAAAAATCCACTATAGACCCCCAAAATCCTCTATAGATCCCAAAAATCCCCTAAAACCCCCAAATCCCCCCAAGACCCCCCAAATCCCCTAAAAACACCCCAAACATCCCCCAAAATCCCCTAAAAACACCCCAATATCTCCTAGAAACATTCAAAAATACCCTCTAAACATCCAAAAATCCCCTCTAAGTCCCTAAAGACTCCCAGAAAAACCCTGAAACCCCCTATAAATCCCTAAAATCCCCTAAAACCCCCCAAAATCCCCTCTAACCTTCCAAAGAGCACCCGAAAAACCCTCAAACCCCCCAAAAATCTCCTCTAACGTCCTTAAGACCCCTCAAAAAAGCCCAAAAATCCCCCCAAATCCTCTCTAACCTCTTTAAGACCCCCTGAAAAACCTAAAACCCCCCAAAAAACCCTAAAACGCCCTAAGCCCCCCAAAATCCCCTCTAACTCCTCAAAGACCTCCCAAAAAAACCCAAAATCCTCTCCCGCCTTCCAAAGAACACCTGAAAAACCCCTAAAAAAGCCCCCAAAATCCTCTTTAACCTCCCAAAGACCCCCCAAAATCCCCTCTAACCCCCCTCCCCTGCCCGTTGCCACGGCAACAGCGCCGCCCCTTGGCGGCGCGTTCTTCCTTTAATACGTCACTTCCGCTCGAGGCCCCAGCCACTTCCGCCCGAGCCCACGCCCCCTTTCCCGCCCCACTTCCGGCTCCGTTTGTGGCAGGAAGCGGCGCCGCGCGTGGCTCCTTTGTGGCAGCCGCCATGGCGGCCGAGCGGGCGCCGCCGGCCGGGCCCAAGCTCCGCCCGCTCCCCGCTCCCGGCGCGGCCGCCGCCGCCGCCGAGCCCCGGCACGAACCGGGCTGAGCCTGCCGGGCATCCTGCACTTCATCCAGCACGAGTGGGCGCGGTTCGAGGCGGAGAAAGGGCGCTGGGAGGCGGAGAGGGCCGAGCTGCAGGTGATAATGGCGGCCCGGGCTGCCCTCATGAGGAGAGGGGCGCGGGGGCGCTGAGGGGACACCGGGGGACAGCGGGGGTGGGGAGGGCGCTGCTGGCGCCATCTTGGGAGGAAATGGCGGCCGGGGCGGCGGGAGAGGGGGTGGGGACACCGGGGAGGGGGCGGGGGAGGCACCGGGAGACGGCGGGAGCGGGGGTGGGGCACGGCAGTGGGGTGGGGACACTGGGAGGGGCACTGGGGATACTGGGAATACTGGGATGGGCACTGGGAGTGGCACTGGGACACTGGGATGGGCGCTGGGGATACTGGGATGGGCACTGGGGACACTGGAAGTGGCATTGGGGACACTGGGATGGGCTCTGGAGATACTGGGAGTGGCACTGGGACACTGGGATGGGCACTGGGGACACTGGGATGGGCACTGGGGATACTGGGGATACTGGGATGGGCACTGGGGACACTGGGATGGGGTCTGGAGATATTGGGAGTGGCACTGGGGATACCGGGATGGGTATTGGGGATACTGGGATGGGCACTGGGGACACTGGGATGGGCACTGGGGACACTGGGATGGGCACTGGGGATACTGGGGATACTGGGATGGGCACTGGGGACACTGGGATGGGCACTGGGGGTCCTGGGATGGGCACTGGGGACACTGGGATGGGCACTGGGGATACTGGGATGGGCACTGGGGACACTGGGATGGGCACTGGGGATACTGGGATGGGCCAGGACAGGAGAATCTGGGAGCGTCCCTGTGTGTCTCTGTCACCTCTTGGGTGTCCCCAAGTGTCCCCTGATGTCCCCAAGTGTCCCCTGAGTGTCCCCAATGTCCCCTGCTGTCCCCAGGCACAGGTGGCGTTCCTGCAGGGGGAGAGGAAGGGGCAGGAGAATCTCAAGGGCCCTGAGTGTCCCCAATGTCCCCAAGTGTCCCCAATGTCCCCAAGTGTCCCCAATGTCCCCTGCTGTCCCCAGGCACAGGTGGCGTTCCTGCAGGGGGAGAGGAAGGGGCAGGAGAATCTCAAGGGCCCTGAGTGTCCCCAATGTCCCCAAGTGTCCCCAATGTCCCCAAGTGTCCCCAGTGTCCCCTGCTGTCCCCAGGCACAGGTGGCGTTCCTGCAGGGGGAGAGGAAGGGGCAGGAGAATCTCAAGCTGGACCTGGTGAGGAGGATCCGGATGTTGGAGTTTGCCCTCAAGCAGGAGAGGTGAGGGGAAAAAAAATCCTAAAAAATGCTTAAAATGCCCCAAAAATCCCCCAAAATAATATGTCCAAGATTGGGTTAAAATCACTGAAAAAACGCTCCTAAAATCTTGAAAAAATTGCCCAAAATCTCCCCAAAATCGCCTTGAGAAAGATTTGGGGAAGCTCAAAAAACAACCCAAAAAAACTCAAAAACCACCCCAAAAAAACTCAGAAATCATCCCAAAAATCCTCAAAAACCACCCTAAAAATAATCAAAGACCATCCCAAAAAAACCTCAAAAACCACCCCAAAAAACCTCAAAAATCATCCTAAAAAACCCTCAAAACTCACCCCAAAAAAACTTAAAAATCCCCTAAAAAAACTGAAAAATCACCCCAAAAAACCTCAAAAACCAGCCAAAAAAACCCTCAAAAACACCCCAAAAAACCTCAAAAATTACACCAAATAAATTCAAAAACCACCCAAAAAACCCTCAAAAACCACACCAAAAAAAACCCAAAAACGACCTCAAAAAAACTCAAAAATCATCCCAAAAAAATTTCAAAAAGCACCCAAAAAAACCTCAAAAATCATCCCAAAAAACTCCAAAAACACCCCAAAAATCAGCCCAAAAACCCTCAGAAAAGCAGCTCCAAAATTGCCCAAAAAGCCCTAACAATTGCCCCAAAAGTTCCAAAATTAGCTCCAAAAATCTCCCAAAAAGAAACCCAAAACCCTAAAACCTCAACCCTAAAAATCACCCCAGAACCTTCAAAATCACCACCAAAAAAACCCCCAAAATCCCCAAAATCACTCCCCAAAAAACCCAAAAATCCCTAAAACCCCAAGACTCCAAATCCCAAAAGAGCCACCACAAAAATCCCCTCAAAATCCCCCCAAAAAATCCCAAATTCACCCAAAAAACCCAACAATCTGTAAAACCCCAAGACCCCAAATCCCAAAAGAACCACCCCAAAAATCACCTTGAAAACTTCAAACCCTGCCCCAAAAATCTCCCCAGAATCACCCCAAAAATCCCCTTCTAGAAAACCCCAAAAAAATCCCCTCAAAATGCCCAAATCACCCCAAAAAAACCCCAAAATCACCTTCCAAAAAACCCCAAAAAATCCTCTCAAAATCCCAAAATCACCCCAAAAAACCTTAAAATCACCCCAAAAATCACCTTCTAAAAAACCCAAAAAAATCCCCTCAAAATGCCCAAATCACCCCAAAAATCCCCAAAATCACCCCAAAAATCACCTTCTAAAAAACCCAAAAAAATCCCCTCAAAATGCCCAAATCACCCCAAAAATCCCCAAAATCACCCCAAAAATCACCTTCTAAAAAACCCCAAAAAATTCCCTCAAAATGCCCAAATCACCCCAAAAATCCCCAAAATCACCCCAAAAACCACCCAAAAAAAAATCCCTCAAACCCCCAAAACCCCAAATACCCCCTTCCCCCCCAAAAAAAAAAACCCAAATCTCCCCAATTTTGGGGTGCCAGGTCCAAGTACCACAAGCTGAAATTCGGGACGGAGGCGCCGGGGGAGAAACGCCCGGAGGAGCCGGGTGAGAACCCCAAATTTTGGAGTTTTTTGGGATTTTTGGGTATTTTTGGGGTTTTTTTTTTTGGGGGGGGGGGATTTTTGGGAATTTTTTGGGGGGTTTTTGGGATTTTTGGGAATTTTTTGGGGGGTTTTTTTGGGATTTTGGGGATTTTTTTGGGGGTTTTTTTGGGTTTTTGGGTGGTTTTTCAGGTGTTTTTGGGGTGGGTTTTAGGTGGTTTTTGGGGTTTTTTGTTTATTTTTTGGGTTGTTTTTAGTTCATTTTTTGGGGTGTTTTTGGTTTATTTTTGGGTGTTTTTGATTTATTTTTGGGATGGTTTTGGTTTATTTTTTGAGTGTTTTTGGTTTGTTTTTGGGTTGGTTTTGGTTGATTTTTGGGACGTTTCTGGGGCATGTCTGGGATGTTTTTGGTTGAGTTTTGGGTGGTTTTGGTTGATTTTTTGGGTGTTTTTGGTTTATTTTTTGGTTGGTTTTGGTTTATTTTTTGGTTGATTTTTGGGATATTTTTGGGATGTTTTTGGGATATTTTTGGGATGTTTTTGGGTTATTTTTTGGGATATTTTTAGGATTTTTTGGGATATTTTTGGGTTTATTTTTGGGATGCTTTTGGGATGTTTTTGGGATATTTTTGGGATTTTTTGGGATATTTTTGGGATTTTTTGGGATATTTTTGGGATTATTTTTGGGATATTTTTGAGATATTTCTGTGATATTTTTGGGATGTTTCTGGGATGGTTTGGGGTTTGATTTTGGGATATTTTTGGGATGTTTCTGGGTTTATTTTTGGGATGTTTTTGGGATGATTTTGGGATATTTCTGGGATATTTTTGGGATATTTTTGGGATGTTTTTGGGATGTTTCTGGGATGATTTTGGGATGTTTTTGGGATGTTTTTGGGGTTTCTGAGTCCCCTTTTCTCCCCCCAGTGTCCAACGGCCCCGTGGAGCTCGAGGGTGCCTGGAAGGAGGGGAGGCACCTCCTGCGCCAGTGAGTCCAAATTTGGGGAATTTTAGGAAAATTTGGGGGAATTTGGGGAATTTTGGGATTTTTTGGGATTGGGGAGGGTTTGGCCTGGAGGCTTTGGGTGATTTTGGGGAATTTTTCTTGGATTTTTTGAAGTTTTTTGGCATTTTTGGGGTGATTTTTAGAGGAATTTTTGGATTTTTTAGGGAGGTTTAAGAGATTTTTAATTTTTTTTTTCATTTATTGAGGATTTTTTCATAATTCTTGAGGTGTTTTGTGGATTTTTGGGGTTTATTCAGGATTTTTGGGGTTTTTTGAGTGGCTTTAGGGTGTCTTGAGGATTTTGGGGTAATTTTGGAGATTTTTGACCAATTTGGGGGTAATTTTTTCGAGATCTTTTGGGGATTTTCATAGAAATTTTGCAGGATTTTTTTGCAGCATTTTGAGTTTTTTGGGTCAATCTTTGTGGAGCTTTTTGAGATTTTTGCTGCAGATTTTTGTGACATTTTGGGTTTTTTTGGGCCATTTTTGCAGGATTTTTTTGCAGCATTTTGAGTTTTTTGGGTCAATCTTTGTGGAGCTTTTTGAGATTTTTGCTGCAGATTTTTGTGACATTTTGGGTTTTTTGGGCCATTTTTGCAGGATTTTTTTTTGGTATTTTTACAGGATATTTTTGAAGCATTTTGAGTTTTTTGGCACAACCTTTGTGGAGATTTTTTGCAATTTTGGGACATTTTTGAGGAGGATTTTTGCCGCATTTTGAGGTTTTTTGGGCCATTTCTGCAGGATTTTTTTGGGGAATTTTTAGGAATTTCCACCTGGATAATTTTTTTGCACATCCCAACCCCCCCAAAATCTCATTTTTGCCCAATTTCTCCCCAAATTCAGGTACCTGGAGGAGGTTGGGTACAGTGACACCATCCTGGACATGAGGTCCCGGCGCCTTCGCTCCCTGCTGGGCCGGAGCCCCCGAATTCGGGAATCCCTCGGGAATTTCGGGAATTTCGGGAATTCCAGGAGCCCCCAGCCCGGGCAGCCCCCTCCCCTCCCCCACCCCAGTCGCTGCTGCTGCGCAGAATCGAGGAGCAGATCCAGAGGTTTGGGGGAATTTGGGAATTTTTGGGGGGATTCTGGGGATTTTGGGAATTTTGGAGGAATTTTAGGGGGATTTGGGGGATTTTGGGAATTTTTGGGGGAATTCTGGGGATTTGGGGGATTTTGGGAATTTTGGGGGAATTTTGGGAGGATTTTGGGAATTTTAGGAGGGATTTTGGGGAGTTGTGGGGAATTTTGGGGATTTTGGGGGGAGTTTTGGGAGGATTTGGGGAATTTTAGGGGGATTTTGGGAATTTTGGGGAATTCTGGGGATTTTGGGGGGAATTCCAGGAATTTTGGGGCAAATTTTGTGAATTCTGGGGAATTTTGGGGATTTGGGGAATTTTGGGGGAATTTTGGAAATTCTGGGGGGTTTGGGGGAATTTTGGGGGGGATTATGGGAATTTTGGGGGAGTTTTTGGGGGGAATTCCAGGAATTTTGGGAAGTTTGGGGCGAATTTTGGGAATTCTAGGGGGATTTTTGGGAGGGAATTTTGGGAAGTTTGGGGGCAATTTTGGGGGAATTTTGGGGGAATTTTTAGGGGATTTCCAGGATTTTTGAAATTTTGGGGGAAATTTTGGGGTTTCTGGGCAAATTTTCAGAATTTTGGGAATTTTGGGGAGAATTTGGAGGGACAATTCCGAGGATTTCAGGAATTTTTGGGGGGGGGAGATTTCCAAGATTTTGGGAATTTTGGGGATTTCCCTTTGGGATTTTTGGGATTTCTGGAATTTTGGGAATTCCTTTTGGAATTTTGAGGATTTCTCACAGAATTTTGAGATTTCCAATGTTTTTTCATCGTTTTTAATGGGATTTTTTTTCATTTTTTAAATTTTTTTTTTGCTTTTTTGGGAATTTTTTGGTTTTTCTCTCTCTTCATTCCCAAATTTTCTCCCCCCCACCCCCAGGAATGCCGGGAAGGAGGCGGGGCCAGGGCTGAGCCCCTCCCCCCCCGAGGAGGACAGCGACGAGGAGGAGGAGCCCGAGGGCCCCTCCCCCACCCCGGAGCACCACAGGAGGGGCAAGGTCCCAAAATCCCCAAATTTTGGGGGGGTTGGGGGGGGATTTTGGGGTTTGGGATTGGATTTTTAGGGGATTTTTGGGGGGATTTCTAAGGGATTTTTAGGGGATTTTGGGTGATTTTTTAGGGGATTTTTGGGAGATTTTTAAGGAATTTTAGGGACTTTTTGGGAGATTTTTAGGGGATTTTTTGGCGATCTTTAAGGGATTTTTAGGGGATTTTTGGGAGATTTTTGGGGGATTTTGGGGAGATTTTTAAGGGTTTTTTGGGGAGATTTTTAAGGGATTTTTAGGGAGTTTTTGGGAGATTTTTGGGGGAGATTTTTAATTGATTTTTAAGGGTTTTTTTGGAGATTTTTAAGGGATTTTTAGGGGGTTTTTGGGAGATTTTTAAGAGATTTTTAGGGGATTTTTGGGAGATTTTTGGGGGATTTGGGGAGATTTTAAATTGATTTTTAAGGGTTTTTTGGGGAGATTTTTAAGAGATTTTTAGGGGATTTTTGGGAGATTTTTAGGAGATTTTTAGGGGATTTTTTGGAGATCTTTAAGTGATTTTAGGGGATTTTTTGGAGATTTTTAATGGATTTTGGGGTTTGGGATTGGATTTTTAGGGGACTTTTTGGGGGATTTCTAAGGGATTTTAGGGGGGTTTTGGGAGGTTTTAATGATTTTTAGGGAATTTATGGGAGATTTTTAAGGGATTTTTAGGGGATTTTTGGGAGATTTTGGGGGATTTTGGGGAGATTTTTAAGGGTTTTTTGGGGAGATTTTTAAGGGATTTTAGGGGGTTTTTGGGAGATTTTTGGGGGATTTGGGGGAGATTTTAAATTGATTTTTAAGGGTTTTTTGGGAGATTTTTAAGAGATTTTTAGGGGGTTTTTGGGAGATTTTTAAGGAATTTTTAGGGGATTTTGGGGGGATTTTTGGGAGATTTTTAAGGGATTTTTGGGAGATTCCCTTTTTGTTTTTTTTTTTCTTTTTTGTCCCTTTTTGTCTTTTTTTGTCTTTTTTTTTTTCCTTATTTTGGTTATTTGGGGGTTTTTTTTGTCCCTTTTTGTCCCCCTGACCTTTGTCCCTTTTGTCCCCAGGGTGTCCCCAAGGTCCCCGAGGAGGAGGAGGATGAAGATGAGGATGAGGAAGATTCCGAGGACGCCCTGGGCGAGTTCGACTTCCTGGGGACACCTGGGGACACCTTGGGGACAGCTGGGGACATCAGGGGTGAGGCTGGGGACACCTGGGGACACCTTGGGGACAGCTGGGGACATCAGGGGTGAGGCTGGGGACACCTGGGGACACCTTGGGGACAGCTGGGGACATCAGGGGTGAGGCTGGGGACACTTGGGGACACCTTGGGGACAGCTGGGGACATCAGGGGTGAGGCTGGGGACACTTGGGGACACCTTGGGGACAGCTGGGGACATCAGGGGTGAGGCTGGGGACACCTGGGGACACCTTGGGGACAGCTGGGGACATCAGGGGTGAGGCTGGGGACACTTGGGGACACCTTGGGGACAGCTGGGGACATCAGGGGTGAGGCTGGGGACACTTGGGGACAGCTGGGGACATCAGGGGTGAGGCGGGGGACACCTGGGGACACCCTGGGGACATCAGGGGTGAGACTGGGGACACCTTGGGGACAGCTGGGGACATCAGGAGTGAGGCTGGGGACACTTGGGGACAGCTGGGGACATCAGGGGTGAGGCCGGGGACACCTGGGGACACCCTGGGGACATCAGGGGTGAGACTGGGGACACCTTGGGGACAGCTGGGGACATCAGGAGTGAGGCTGGGGACACCTGGGGACACCTTGGGGACATCAGGGGTGAGACTGGGGACACTTGGGGACACCTGGGGACACTTGGGGACACTTAAGGACATCAGAGGTGAGACTGGGGACACCTGGGGACACCTTGGGGACACTTTGGGGACAGCTGGGGACACCTTGGGGACACTCCCTGACCCCTCCCCCCATTGTCACAGAGAGCCACCGGTGCCACCTGCGGGACGGGGACCTCGGGCCACCACGGCCACCGGGGCCACTGCGGCCACCTGAAGGTAAGGGCACAGCTGTGTCACCTGTGTGTCACCCCAGTGTCACCTGTGTCACACCTGTGTCAGCTCAGTGTCACCTGTGTGTCACCTCAGTGTCACCTCAGTGTCATCTGTGTCATCTGTGTCACACCTGTGTCATATGTGTGGCACCTGTGTCACCTCAATGTCACTTGTGTCACCTGGGAGGTCCCCAGTGCTACCCTGGTGTCACTGTCACCAATGTCCCCACTGTCCCCAGTGTCCCAGTGTCCCCTCTGGTGTCCCCACTGTCCCCTCTGTTGTCCCAATGTCCTCAGTGTCCCCAGTATCTCCAGTGTCCCACTGTCCCCTCTGATGTCCTCAGTGTCCCCATTGTCCCCAGTGTCTCCAGTGTCCCACTGTCCCCTCTGGTGTCCCCAGTGTCCCCAATGTCCCCAGTGTCCCCAGTGTCCCCTCTGGTGTCCCCAGTGTCCCCAGGTGTCCCTGCAGACGCGCTGGCCCTGGACGGGCTCGGGGACCTGGCAGAGCTGACGGTGACAAACGACAACGACGGCGGCGACGTGAGTGACACCCGAGCCCTGAGTGTCCCCAGAGTGTCCCCAAGTGCCACCATGGCCCCAGGGTCCCCAGAGTGTCCCCAAGTGTCCCCCGGTGTCCCCAGGGCGGTGGCGTGTCCCCACAGCGCAGCTGGAGCCTGACCTCAATGTCCCCATGTCCCCAAATGCCACCATTACCCACAGTGTCCCCAAATGCCACCATGCCCTGATTTCCCTGTGCCCATAAAGTGTCCCCAAGTGCCACCCCATGTCCCCAAGTGTCCCCCGGTGTCCCCAGGGCGGTGGCGTGTCCCCGAAGCGCAGCTGGAGCCCGCGCCTGACGCTGCGCAGTCACTACGACGCCGTGCGGGCGCTGGCCTTTGTCCCTTGTCACCCGGCGCTGGTCACCGCCTCCGAGGACGCCACCCTCAAGCTCTGGAACCTGCAGAAGCCGCTGGTCCCCAAGAAGTGGGTGACACGGGTGACACGGGTGACACGGGTGACACTCGGGTGACACGGGGGCGGTGGCGCCCCGAGGGCGCCGGTGTCACCGGGTTTTGTCACCCTTGTCCCCTCAGGAGCGCGGCGCTGGACGTGGAGCCGGTGTACGCCTTCCGCGGGCACAGGTGGGACATCGGTGTCACCTCCGTGTCACCTCGGTGTCACCTCAATGTCACCTGTCACCTCTGTGTTATTTCAATGTCATCTCAGTGTCACCTCGGTGTCACCTCAATGTCACCTCATTGTCACCTCTCACCTCTGTGTTATTTCAATGTCATCTCAATGTCATCTTAATGTCACCTCAGTGTCACCTCAATGTCACCTCAGTATCACTTCAGTGTCATCTCAATGTCACCTCAGTGTCACCTCAGTGTCACCTCAGTGTCACCTCTGTGTCACCTCAGTGTCACCTCTTTGTCATCTTCGTGTCATATGACACACAGGTGACGCACAAGTGACACTGAGGTGACACACAGATGACACAGGTGACAGTGGCCCTGTCCTGTGTGACGTTTGTCCCTGTCACGTACAGGGGTGACACAGGTGACACTGGCCCTGTGTGACGTTAGTCCCTGTCACCCCCAGGGGTGACACAGGTGACACAGGTGACAGTGGCCCTGTGTGACGTTTGTCCCTGTCACACACAGGGATGACACAGGTGACACAGGTGACACTGGCCCTGTGTGACGTTTGTCCCCGTCCCGCGCAGGGGCCCGGTGCTGGCGGTGGCGGTGGCGGCGGGTGACGCGGGTGACAGCGGGGACACGGGGCTGTGCTGCAGCGCCGGCGTGGACGCTCGGATCCGCTGCTGGCGCCTGCCCGCCCTGGACAGCGACCCCTACGATGGCTACGGTGGGTGGCACTTGGGGACACGCTGGGGACATGGTGGGGACATGGCGGCACTGGGGACATTGGGGACAATGCCACCCCCAATGTGCCCAGTGTCCCCAATATCCTCAGTGTCCCCAGTGTCACTATTGTCCTCAATCCCCCCAATGTCTCCACTGTCCCCAAATGTCCCCAATGAACCCAGTGTCCCTGCTGTCCCCAATGTCCCAATATCCCCTCAATGTCCCCAATGTCCTCACTGTCCCAATGTCCCCAATCCCCGGAATGTCCCCAAATGTCCCCAATATCCCCCGTGTCCCCAATATCCCCAATATTCCCAAGTGTCCCCAATGTCCCCAAATGCCCCAAATGTCCCCCAGTGTCCCAAGTCCTCGCATTGTCCCCCATGTCCCCAATATCCCCAATATTCCCAAATGTCCCCACTGTCCCCAATGTCCCCAAATATCCCCAATGTCCCCAATGTCCCAAATGTCTGCAATGTCCCCACTGTCCCCTCAATGTCCCCGTCCCCAATGTCCCCTCAATGTCCCCAATCCTCGCATTGTCCCCCATGTCCCCAATATTCCCAAATATCCCCAACGTCCCCAATGTCCCCATTGTCCCCAATGTCCCCACTGTCCCCATGTCCCCAAATGTCCCCTGAATGTCCCTGCTGTCCCCAGACCCGGGGGTGCTGCGGGGGGTGCTCGATGGCCACGCTGACGCCGTCTGGGGCCTGGCCTTCGATGTCACCGGGCGTCACCTGGCCTCGTGCTCGGCCGATGGCACCGTGCGCCTCTGGGACCCCCGCGGGGACAGCGGCGGTGGCACCGGGGCTGGCACCTGCCTCAGCGTCCTGGACGGGCACAAAGGTGAGCGGGGACACACCTGGGGACGCACCTGGGGGCGTTGGGGACACTTGGGGACACACCTGGGGGCGCTGGGGACACGTTTTGGTCACCTGGGGGCATTGGGGACACAGCTGAGGAACTTGGGGACATGTCTGGGTCACCTGGGGACGCACCCGTGACATGCTGGGGATGCACCTGGGGGCATTGGGGACACCTGGAGACACGTTGGGGACACACCTGGGGGCATTGGGGACACCTGGGGGCATTGGGAACACCTGGGGACACATTGGGGACACACCTGGGGGCATTGGGGACACTTGGGGACACACCTGGGGGCGCTGGGGACACGTTTGGGTCACCTGGGGGCATTGGGGACACAGCTGAGGAACTTGGGGACATGTCTGGGTCACCTGGGGACGCACCCGTGACATGCTGGGGATGCACCTGGGGGCGTTGGGGACACTTGGGGACACACCTGGGGGCGCTGGGGACACATCAGGGTCACCTGGGGATGCACCTGGGGGCGTTGGGGACACGTTTTGGTCACCTGAGGGCACTGGGGACACTTGGGGACACACCTGGACACATTTGGGACACACTGGGAGATACCTGGGACACAGCTGTGGCATCCTGGGGTACACCTGGGGACACCTGGGGACATCTGGGACACGCCTGGGGACACCTGGACACATTGGCGACACCTGGGACACACCTGGGGACACATCTGGGATACACCTGGGGACACGCCTGGGGACACCTGGACACATTGGGGACACACCTGGACCCATCTGGGACATGCTGGGGACATCTGGACACATTGGCGACATCTGGGACACACTTGGGGACACATCTGGGGACACCTGGACACATTAGGGACATCTGGGACATCCTGGGGACACCTGGACACACCTGGGACACATTGGGGGACACCTGGGGACACAGCTGGGGACACGTGGATACATTAGGGACACACCTGGGACACAGCTGTGACATCCTGGGGGACACCTGGACACACCTGGGACATGCTGGGGACACCTGCCCAGGTGTCACACCTGTCCCCCAGGTATCCCAGCTGTCCCTCACCTG
>JAREIS010001399.1:0-10741 GCA_030060385.1 Muscicapa striata striata
TTGGATCTAGACTTTCTTCTTTCCATACTTTAATTAACACATTGTCTTGGCTTAATCTTATGTATGGCCAATCCTAGAAAGACGGATTTGAAGCTAAAATTCCTTTCTTCCTTAATTCTTACAAGTTTTTGTTGATTATTATGTAATTCTGGAGGAAGGGTCCTGAACTAAGGCTGGATCAAGGCGTACTCCTTTAAGGCAAGGCATACCATAGAGCATTTCATATCGTGAAATCCCTGTGTTCAAATTTGGCATTGTTCGTATATTGGACAGGGCTAGTGGGAGGCACTTTGTCCGTGCCATTTTAGTCTCAATCGTTAATTTTGACAGCTGTTGTTTTAACATTTGATTCATCCTTTCACCTCTCCCAGAACTCTGAGGGTGCCAGGGTGTATGATACTCCCAGCTGAAGCCTAGTGCTGAGGTCAGTCGCTTAAGCACCTTTGATGCAAAGTTCGTCCCCTGGTCTGAGTCTATTGCTTGGACCAGGCCATACCTTGGTATTACGTGTTCTATCAATATTTTGGTTGCCACTTGTGATGTGGCTCCAGCTGCAGGGTATGCCTCTATCCAGTGAGCTAATTGGTCTACTGTTACTAGTAAATATTTCCACCTTCCTATATTTGGTAATCCTGTAAAATCTGTTTATATTCTTTCAAAGGGCTGTAGCAGTTTTCCATCGCCTGATGGACCTTGCCATATATTTTTTATTAATTTTCTGACAAGTTAAACAACTCTGGACGCTCTGCTTTGCAATATCAAAAATGTCAATGCATCCAAAAAATTTTAAAAATTGGTCTGCTAGTGCTTGGTTCCCCAATGAGTTTGTTGATATAATTGTTCACTAATTTGTCCGGCCTGGGTTTTAGATAAAATTTCCCTACCATCTGGTAAAACCCATTTATTCTCATGCTATTCTGCCTTTAATTTCTTTATGGCTTCTTTTTCCTGAGGGGTAAATAGCTTCTGTAATTCTGTAATTCCTTCTCCTTGTGATGTCACAGGCACCAGAGCACATCACAGCCCTGACCCTTGTGATGTCATGGGGACTAGAGCATATCACAGCCCTGACCCTTGTGATGTCACAAGTACCAGAGCACATCACAGCCCTGACCATTGTGATGTCACAGGCACCAGAGCAAATCACAGCCCCGCTCCTTGTGATGTCACCAGCACCAGAGCACATCACAGCCCTGCTCCTCGTGATGTCAATGGCACCAGAGCACGTCACATACCTGACCATTGTGATGTCACAGGCACCAGTACAAATAACATCCCTGCTCCTTGTGATGTCACAGGCACCAGAGCACATCAGAGTCCAGACCATTTTGATATCACAGGCACCAGAACACATCACATCTCTGACCCTTGTGATGTCACAGTGGCCAGAGCACATCACAGCCCTGATCATTTTGATGTCACAGGCACCAGAGCACATCACAGCCCTGACCCTTGTGATGTCACAGGCACTAGAGCACATCACAGCCCTGATTATTTTGATGTCACACTGTCCAGAGCACATCACAGCCCTGCCCCTTGTGATGTCACAGGCACCAGAGCACATGACAGCCACGACTATTGTGATGTCACAGGCACCAGAGCACATCAGACTCCTGACCATTGTGATGTCACTAGCACCAGAGCACATCAAAACCCTGACCACTGTGATGTCACAGATACCAGAGGACATCACAGCCCTGACCCTTGTGATGTCACAGGCACCAGAGCACATCACAGCCCTGCTCCTTGTGATGTCACAGTGGCCAGAGCACATCACAGCCCTACTCCTTGTGATGTCACAGTGGCCAGAGCACATCACAGCCCTGACCCTTGTGATGTCACAGGAAACAGAGAACATAACAGCCCTGATAATTGTGATGTCACAGGCACCAGAGCACATCACAGCCCAGCTTCTTGTGATGTCACCGGCACAAGAACATATCACACCCGTGACCATTGTGATGTCACAGGCACCAGAGCAAATCACCGCCCTGCTCCTGGTGATGTCACAGGGACCAGAGGACATCAGAGCCCTGCTCCTTGTGATGTCACAGGCACGAGAGCAAACCACAGCCCTGCTCCTTGTGAAGTCACAGACACCAGAGCACATCACAGCCCTGACAATTGTGATGTCACAGGCACCAGAGCACATCACAGCCCTGCTTCTTGTGATGTCACAGGCACCAGAACAAATGACAACGCTGCTCCTTTTGATGTAACAGGGACCAGAGCACATCACATCCCTGCTCCTTGTGATGTCACAGGCACCAGAGCACATCACAGCCTTGACAATTGTGATGTCAGAAACACCAGAGCACATCACAGCCCTTCTCCTTGCGATGTCACAGGTGCCAGAGCACATCACACCCCTGACCATTGTGATGTCACTGGCACCAGAGCACATCACAACCCTGCTCCTTGTGATGTCACAGATGCCAGAGCACATCACATCCTTGACCCTTGTGATGTCATTGGCACCAGAGGACATAACAGACCTGCCCCTTGTGTTGTCGCAGGCACCAGAGCACATATCAGCCCTTACCCTTGTGATGTCACAGGCACCAGAGCACATCACAGTCCCGCTAGTTGTGATGTCACAGGGACCAGTGCATATCACAGCCCTGCTCCTTGTGATGTCACAGGCACCAGAACACATCACAGCTCTGCCGCTTGTGATGTCACAGGTACCAGAGCACATCAAAGCCCTGAAACTTGTGATGTAACAGGGACCAGAGCAAATCACAGCCCTGAAACTTGTGATGTAACAGGGACCAGAGCAAATCACAGCCCTGCTCCTTGTCATATAACAGGCTCCAGAGCACATTACAGCCGAGCTCCTTGTGATGTCACAGGCTCCAGAGCACATTACAGCCCTGACCCTTGTGATATCACAGGCACCAGAACAAATCTTAGCCCTGACCCTTGTGATGTCACAGGCACCAGAGCACATCACAGCCCTGCTCCTTGTGATGTCACAGGCACCAGAGCACAATAGAGCCCTGACAATTGTGATGTCACAGACACCAGAGCACATCACAGCCTGACCCTTGTGATGTCACAGGAACCAGAGAACATAACAGCCCAGAACATTGTGATGTCACAGTGGCCAGAGCACATCACAGCCCTGCTTCTTGTGATGTGACAAGTACCTGACCACATCACAGCCCTGATCATTTTGATGTCACCGGCACCAGAACAAATGACAACGCGGCTCCTTTTGATGTCACAGGCACCAGAGCAAATCACAGTCCTGACCCTTGTCATTTCACAGGCACCAGAGCACATCACACTCCCGCTCCTTGTGACGTCACAGGGACCAATGCACATCACAGCCCTGCTCCTTGTGATGTCACAGGCACCAGAGCACATCACAGCTCTGCCGCTTGTGATGTCACACGTACCAGAGCACATCACAGCCCTGAAACTTGTGATGTAACAGGGACCAGAGCAAATCACAGCCCTGCTCCTTGTCATGTCACAGGCACCAGAGCATATCACAGCCGAGCTCCTTGTGATGTCACAGGCTCCAGAGCACATTACAGCCCTGACCCTTGTGATATCACAGGCACCAGAACAAATCTTAGCCCGGACCCTTGTGATGTCACAGGCACCAGAGCACATCACAGCCCTGCTCCTTGTGATGTCACAGGTACCAGAGCACAATAGAGCCCTGACAATTGTGATGTCACAGACACCAGAGCACATCACAGCCTGACCCTGGTGATGTCACAGGAACCAGAGAACATAACAGCCCTGAACATTGTGATGTCACAGTGGCCAGAGCACATCACAGCCCTGCTCCTTGTGATGTGACAAGTACCTGACCACATCACAGCCCTGATCATTTTGATGTCACAGGCACCAGAACAAATGTCACAGGCACCGCATAAAAGGCTCCTTTTGATGTCACAGGCACCAGAGCAAATCACAGCCCTGACCCTTGTGATGTCACAGGCACCAGAGCACATCAAAAGCCCGCTCCCTTGATGCAAATCACAGGGACCAGTGCAGGCACCTGAGCACATCACAGCTTCACTCCTGGTGATGTCACAGGTGCCAGAGCACATCAGAGCCCTGCTCATTGTGATGTCACAGGTACCAGAGCACATCACAGCCCTGAAACTTGTGATGTAACAGGGACCAGAGCAAATCACAGCCCTGCTCCTTGTCATGTCACAGGCACCAGAGCATATCACAGCCGAGCTCCTTGTGATGTCACAGGCTCCAGAGCACATTACAGCCCTGACCCTTGTGATATCACAGGCACCAGAACAAATCTTAGCCCTGACCCTTGTGGTGTCACAGGCACCAGAGCACATCACAGCCCTGCTCCTTGTGATGTCACAGGTACCAGAGCACAGTAGAGCCCTGACAATTGTGATGTCACAGGCACCAGAACAAATACCAACGTGGCTCCTTTTGATGTCACAGGCACCAGAGCAAATCACAGTCCAGCTCCTTGTGATGTCACAGGGACCAGTGCACATCACAGGTCTGCTCCTTGTGATGTCACAGGCACCAGAAAACATCACAGCTCTGCCCTTTGTGATGTCACAGGCACCAGAGCAAATATCAGGCTTGCTCTTTGTGATATCAGAGGTACCAGATCACATCAGAGCCCTCATTCTTGAGATGTCACAGGCACCAGAGCACATCTCAGCCCCATTGCTTGTGATGTCACAGGCACCAGGGCACATCACAGCCCTGATCCTTGTGATGTCACACGCACCAGAGCACATCAGAGCCCTGACCATTGTGATGTCACAGGCACCAGAGCATATCAAGGCCCTGACCCATTGTGATGTCACAGGCACCAGAGCACATCATAACCCTGACCCATGTGATGTCCCAGGCACGAAAGCACATCACAGCCCTGACCCTTCTGATGTCACAGGCACCACAGCACATCACATCCCTGCCCCTTGTGATGTCACAGGCACCAAAGCACATCACAACCCTGTTCGTTTTGATGTCACAGACACCAGAACATATAACAGTCCCGCGCCTGGTGATGTCACAGGCACCAGAGCACATCACAGCGCCACGTCTTGTGATGTCACTGGCACCAGAGCACATCACAGGCCTCACCATTGTGATGTCACTGGAACCTGAGCAGATCAGAGCCCTGACCACTGTCATGTCACAGGCACCAGAGCACATCACAGCCCCGCTCCTGGTGATGTCACAGACACCAGAGCACATCACAGCCCTGCTCCTTGTGATGTCACTGGCACCAGAGCATATCACAGCCCTGACCATTGTGATGTCACAGGCACCAGAGCACATCACAGCCCTGCTCCTTGTGATGTAACAGGCACCAGAGCATATCATAAGCCTGCCCCTTGTGACGTCACAGGCGCCAAAGTACATCACAGCCCTGCTCCTTGTGATGTCACAGGCTCCAGAGCACATCACAGCCCCGACCCTTGTGATGTCACAGGAACCACAGCACATCAGAGCCCTGATAATTGTGATGTCACAGGCACCAGAACACATCACAGCGCTGCTCCTTGTGGAGTCACAGGAACCAGAGCACATCACAGCCCCGCTCCTTATGATGTCACTGGCACCAGAGCACCTGACCATTGTGATGTCACTGGCACCAGAGCATATCACAGCCCTGACCATTGTGATGTCACAGGCACATCAGAGCCCTGACCACTGTGATGTCAAAGGCACAAAAGCACATCACAGCCCCGCTCCTGGTGATGTCACAGGCACCAGAGCACATCACAGCCCTGCTCCTTGTGATGTCACTGGCACCAGAGCATATCACAGCCCTTACCATTGTGATGTCACAGGCACCAGAGCACATCACAGCCCTGCTCCTTGTGATGTAACAGGCACCAGAGCATATCATAACCCTGCCCCTTGTGACGTCACAGGCGCCAAAGTACATCACAGCCCTGCTCCTTGTGATGTCACAGGCTCCAGAGCACATCACAGCCCCGACCCTTGTGATGTCACAGGAACCACAGCACATCAGAGCCCTGATAATTGTGATTTCACAGGCACCAGAACACATCACAGCGCTGCTCCTTGTGGAGTCACAGGAACCAGAGCACATCACAGCCCCGCTCCTTATGATGTCACTGGCACCAGAGCACATCACACCCCTGCTCCTTGTGATGTCGCCGGCACCAGAGCACAACACAGCCCTGCTCCTTGTCATGTCACAGGCACCAGAGCATATCACAGCCCAGCTCCTTGTGATGTCATAGGCTCCCCAGCACATTACAGCCCTGACCCTTGTGATATCACAGGCACCAGAACAAATCTTAGCCCTGACCCTTGTGGTGTCACAGGCACCAGAGCACATCACAGCCCTGCTCCTTGTGATGTCACAGGTACCAGAGCACATCAGAGCCCTGACAATTGTGATGTCACAGGTGCCAGGTGACATCACAGCCCTGCCACTTGCGATGTCACAGGCACCAGAGCACATCACAGCCTGACCCTTGTGATGGCACAGGATCCAAAGAACATAACAGCCCAGAACATTGTGATGTCACAGTTGCACGAGCACATCGGAGCCCTGCTCCTTTTGATGTGACAAGTTCCAGACCACATCACAGCCCTGATCATTTTGATGTAACAGGGACCAGAACAAATGACAACGCTGCTCCTTTTGATGTCATAGGCACCAGAGCAAATCACAGTCCTGACCCTTGTGATGTCACAGGCACCAGAGCACATCACAGTCCCGCTCCTTGTGATGTCACAGGGACCAGTGCACATCACAGCCCTGCTCCTTGTGATGTCACAGGCACCAGAGCAAATCACAGCCCTGACAATTGTGATTTCGGAAACACCAGAGCAAATCACAGGCTTGCTCCGTGTGATATAAGAGGTACCAGATCACATCAGAGCCCTCCACTTGTGATGTTACAGGCACCAGAGCACATCAGAGCCCTGACCATTGTTATGTCAGAGGCACCACAACAAATCACCGCCCTGCTCCTTGAGATGTCACAGGCACCAGAGCACAGCACAGCCCCGTTGCTTGTGATGTCACAGGCACCAGGGCACATCACAGCCCTGATACTTGTGATGTCACACGCACCAGAGCACATCAGAGCCCTGACCATTGTGATGTCACAGGCACCAGAGCATATCAAGGCCCTGACCATTGTGATGTCACAGGCACCAGAGCACATCACAACCCTGACCCATGTGATGTCACAGGCACGAAAGCACATCACAGCCCTGACACTTCTGATGTCACAGGCACCACAGCACATCACATCCCTGCTCCTTGTGATGTCACAAACACCAGAACATATCACAATCCCGCGCCTGGTGATGTCACAGACACCAGAGCACATCACAGCCCCACGTCTTGTGATATCACTGGCACCAGAGCACATCACAGCACTCACCATTGGGAGGAACCCGAGCAGATCACAGCCCTGACCACTGTCATGTCACAGGCACCAGAGCACATCACAGCCCCGCTCCTGGTGATGTCACAGTGGCCAGAGCACATCAGAGCCCTGACCACTGTGATGTCACAGGCACAAAAGCACATCACAGCCCTGATCCTGGTGATGTCACAGGCACAAGAGCACATCACAGCCCTGCTCCTTGTGATGTCACAGAGTTCAGAGCACATCACAGCCCTGCTCCTTGTGATGTCACAGGCACCAGAGCATATCACAGCCCTGACCTTTGTGATGTCACAGGCACCAGAGCACATCACAGCCCTGCTCCTTGTGATGTCACAGGCACCAGAGCACATCACAACCCTGCTCCTTGTGATGTCACAGGCTCCAGAGCACATCACAGCCCCGACCCTTGTGATGTCACAGGCACCACAGCACATCACAGCCCTGATCATTGTGATGTCACAGGCACCAGAACACATCACAGCCCTGCTCCTTGTGGAGTCACAGGCACCAGAGCACATCACAGCCCCGCTCCGTGTGATGTCACTGGCACCAGAGCACACCACACCCCCGCTCCTTGTGATGTCACCGGCACCAGAGCACATCACAGCCCTGCTCCTTGTGACTTCTCAGGTACCAGAGCAAATCAGAGCCCTGCTCATTGTGATGTCACAGGCACCAGAATACCTCACAGCTCTGACCATTGTGTTTTCACAGGCACCAGGGCACATCAGAGCCCTGACCATTCAGATGTCACAGGTACCAAAGCACATCACAGCCCTGACCATTGTGATGTCACAGGCACCAGAGGACATCACAGCCCAGAACATAATGATGTCACAGGCACCAGAGCACATCACAGCCCTGACCATTGTGATGTCACAGGCACCAGAGCACATCACATCCCTGCCCCTTGTGATGTAACAGCCACCAAAGCACATCACAACCCTGCTCCTTGTGATGTCACAGACACCAGAGCACATCACAGCTCCACGTCTTGTGATGTCACTGGCACCAAAGCACATCACAGCCCTGAGCCTTGTGATGTCACAGGCACGAAAGCACATCACTGCCCTGACCCTTGTGATGTCACAGGCTCCACAGCACATCACATCCCTGCCTCTTGTGATGTAACAGCCACCAAAGCACATCACAACCCTGCTCCTTGTGATTTCACAGACACCAGAGCACATCACAGCCCCACGTCTTGTGATGTCACTGGCACCAGAGCACATCACAACCCTTACCCCTGTGATGTCACAGGCACGAAAGCACATCACAGCCCTGACCCTTGTGATGTCACAGGCTCCACTGCACATCACATCCCTGCCCCTTGTGATGTAACAGCCACCAAAGCACATCACAACCCTGCCCCTTGTGATGTCACAGACACCAGAGCACATCACAGCCCCACGTCTTGTGATGTCACTGGAACCAGAGAACATCACAGGCCTCACCATTGTGATGTCACAGGCACCAGAGCACATCACAGCCCTGACCACTGTCATGTCACAGGCACAAGAGCACATCACAGCCCTGCTCCTTTTGATGTCACAGGCTCCAGAGCACATCACAGCCCTGACTCTTGCGATGTCATAGTGGCCAGAGCACATCACAGCCCTGCTCCTTTTGATGTCACAGGCACCAGAGCACATCACAGCCCTTCTCATTTTAATGTATAAGGTACAAGAGCACATCACAGCCCTGACAATTGTGATGTCACAGGTACAAGACCACATCACAGCCCTGCTCCTTATGTTGTCACAGGCACCAGAGCACATCACAGCCCCGACCCTTGTAATGTCACAGGCACCAGAGCACATCACAGCCCTGCTCCTTGTGATGGCACAGGCACCAGAGAACATCACACCTCTTCTCCTTGTAATGTCACAGGCACCAGAGCACATCACAGCCCTGGCTGTTGTGATGTCACAGGCACCAGATGATGTCACAGGTACCAGAGGACATCACAGCTCTGCTCCTTGTGATGTCACAGTGGCCAGAGCACATCACAGCCCTGACCCTTGTGATGTCACAGGAACCAGAGAACATAACAGCCCTGACCATTGTGATGTCACTGGCACTAGAGCACAACACAGCCCCGCTCCTTGTGATGTCAAAGGCACCAGAGCACATCACTACCCTACCCCTTGTGTTCCTTTCAGGAAAGGGAATGGAGTCCTGAAATGGCAGGACAAAGTCTGAGAAACCCGCAGGAAAGGAGATATGATGTCATGAAATGAAATGCGATGGAAGAAATCCCATAAATTCATAGAGGGGGTGACCACACTGAAATGGCCTGAAAAGAGTAGAGGTGCCTGGAAATAAAGGAAAACCTTGCTGAAATGACTCGGAAAAGCTTCCTGAAATGAAGGAAGAAAGGATAAAATAGAATCTGTAGAGAGGTTGCTAAAGAAATTAAATGGTGAGAGAAAGGGAGGGCAAATTCCGAAACTGAGAGAAAAGAGTAAAAGTGACTGGGATGACAAATAGTGCCGGGAAATGGCCCAAAACTTGCTCTAATTATTCTAAAAACATGATGGAATCATGGATGAAATAAAAAATCAAAGCCTGTTGAGAGGCTGCTAAAAGAAAGGAATTAGCAAAAAAACCGGGGAAAATCCGAAACTAGTGAAAACACTGAAAGTACATACAAAGGAGGAAGTTCAGGAATATGCACAAAGCTTGCCAAATGATGCTCATTGAATTCGCAGGATTTCATTCCCTTTCCTGAAAGGAAGGATTTCCTTAAAGGAAAGGGAATGAAATCCTGAAATGGCAGGACAAAGTCTGAGAAACCTGGCAGGAAAGGAGATATGATGTAATGAAATGAAATGCGATGGAAGAAATCCCGGAAATTCATAAAGGGGGTGACCACGCTGAAATGGCCTGAGATGAGTAGAGGTGGCTGGAAATAAAGCAAAACCTTGCTGAAATGACTTGGAAAAGCATCCTGAAATGAAGGAAGAAAGGATAAAATAGAATCTGTAGAGAGGTTACAAAGAAATTAAATGGTGAGAGAAAGGAGGCAAATTCAAACTATGATGTATGAAATGAAATGCGATGGAAGAAATCCCGAATTCATAAAGGGTGACCACGCTGAAATGGCCTGAGATGAGTAGAGTGGCTGGAAATAAAGGAAACTTGCTGAAATGACTTTGAAAAGCTTCCTGAAATGAAGAAGAAAGGATAAAATAGAATCTTCAGATGGTTGCTAAAAAATGAAATGGCGAGAGAAAGGGAGGCAAATTCAAACCGAGAGAAAACAGTAAAGTGACTGGGATGAAAGAGTGCGAAAGGCCCAAAACTTATTAATATCCCTTCTGGAAATGGAGGAAAGAATAAAACCCGGAAGG
>JAREIS010001400.1:0-20611 GCA_030060385.1 Muscicapa striata striata
TGCTCTGTGCTTTCCTTCCTATGGGAAAGAACTGACTTTCTCGTACAGGCACTTATGGCTGAAATTGGGATTCTGCCCCCAAAATTCTCTATATCCAAGGGCTTTTCTCAGATGAAAGCTTGCCAGAACAGATGGGTCTGGTTGGCTTTGGCCAGCAGTGGCTACTGCTCATCTGCCCCTGAAGGACTGGGGCTCCATGCCTGCCTTCCTATGGAAAAGAACCATCCTTCTCTCCACATGCCCATGGCCAAAATTAGGATTCCACATTCCCAATTCCGTATATCCAAGAATTGCTCCCAGACAAACCTGTCAGAACAGAAAGATCAGACTTGCCTTGGCCTCTGGTGGCTGCCATTCATCAGGCCCTGAATCACAGAATCACAGGATCAGAGAACCACAGAATCACAGAATGATTCGGTTGGAAGAGACCTCCAAGATCATCAAGTCCAACCCATGCCCTAACACCTCAACTAGACCATGGCACCAAGTGCCATATCCAGTCTTTTTTAAATACATCTGGGGATGGTGACTCCACAACCTCCCCAGGCAAAGCATTGCAATATTTTATTATTCTTTCAGTGAAAAATTTCTTCCTAATATCCAACCTATATCTCCATCGGCGCAGATTGAGACTGTGTCCTCTGGTTCTGTCAGTTGCTGCCTGGTGAAAGAGACCAACCCCCATTTGACTACAACCACCTTTCAGGAAGTTGCAGAGAGTGATAAGGTCACCTCTGAGTCTCCTTTTCTCCAGGCTAAACAACCCCAGATCCCTCAGCCATCCCTCATAAGGCTTGTGTTCCAAGCCCCTCACCAGCCTTGTTGCCCTCTTCTGAACACACCCAAGCGTCTCAACGTCCTCCTGAAACTGAGGGCCCAGAACTGGACACAGCACTCAAGGTGTGGCCTCACCAGTGCTGAGTAGAAGGGAAGAATGACCTCCCTGCTCCTGCTGGCCACACTGTTCCTGATCCAGGCCAGGTGCCATTGGTCTTCTTGGCCACCTGGGCACACTGCTGGCTCATGTTCAGTCAGCTGTCAACCAGTACCCCCAGGTCCCTTCCTGCCTGGGCACTGTCCAGCCACACCATCCCCAGCCTGTAACGCTGCAGGGGGTTATTGTGGCCAAAGTGCAGGACTCAACACTTGGACTTATCAAACCTCATCCTGTTGGACTCTGCCCATCCATCCAAATGTTCCAGGTCTCTCTGCAGAGCCCTCCTACCTTCCAACAGATGGACACACGCTCCCACCTTAGTGTCATCTGCAAATTTACCAAGACTCAGTACCCTTATCCATGTTTTCAATAAAATATTGAACAGAACTGGCCCCAGCACAGACCCCTGAGGGACACCACTGGTGACTGGTCGCCAGCTGGATGCAACACTATTCACCACCACTCTCTGGGCCTGGTCATCCAGCCAGTTCTTAACCCAGCAAAGAGGGTTCCTGTCCAAGATGTGGGCTCCAGCTTTTCTGGGAGTTTGCTGTGGGAGACAGTGTCAAAGGCCTTGCTGAAGTCCAGGTATACAACACCCACAGCCTTTCCTGCATCCACCAGGCAGGTCACTTGGTCATAAAAGGACATCAGGTTGGTCAAACATGACCTTCCCCTCCTAAACCCATGCAGGCTGGGTCTGATACCCTGGCCATCCTCTAAGTGCTGTGTGATGGCACTCAGTATAAACTGTTCCATAACCTTACCAGGTACTGAGGTCAGGCTAACAGGTCTATAGTTACCAGGATCCTCCTTCCCACTCTTTTTATGAATGGGTGTCACATTGGCCAATTTCCAGTCATCTGAAACCTTGCCAGCCTCCCAGGACTGTTGGTAAATGATGGAGAGTGGCTTCACAAGCTCATCTGCCAGCTCCCTCATCACCCTGGGATAGATCCCATCTGGTCCCATGGATTTATGAAAATCTAAGCTGCTCAGCAGTTCTCTGACTGCCACCGCCTGGATAACAGGGGGACCATTCTGCTCCCTGACACCATCTACCATCCCAGGAGGACAGTTGTCTTGAGGACAAGCTGTCTTCCCACTGAAGACTGAGGCAAAGAAGGCGTTAAGCACTTCTACCTTCTCCTATCTGCAGTTACTAATTTTCCTCCCACATTCAGTAAGGAACAAAGACTGGACCTACCCTTCCTTTTACCATTAATATATTTGTAAAAACATTTCTTATTATCTTTTACAGAAATCACCCTTTTAGTTCAAACAGGGCTTTGGCCTCCCTAACTTTTTTCCTACATGCTCTAGCAGCTGCCTTAAATACTTCTTGAGAGACCTGACCCTCCTTCCAAAGATGATACATCCTCTTTTTATTCCTAAGTTCCTCCAAAACCTCCTTGCCCAACCAGGCTGGACGTTTGCCTCGTCGACTTGTCTTTGGGCATACAGGGACAGTCTGTTCCTGTGCCCTCAAGATCTCTGTTTTGAAGCACTCCCACCTTTCCTGAACTCCTTTGTTTTTAAGGGCTGCTTCCCAAAGAACCCTCTGAATAAGTCTCCTAAATAGGCCAAAGTCTGCCCTCCAGAAATCCAATGTAAAAGTCTTATTGATATTCCTCCTGATTTCACCAAATATCAAGAACTCTATAATTTCATGATCACTATGCCCCAAGCAACCTCCAACCATCACATGTCCCACCAGCCCATCTCTATTTGCAAACAACAGATCAAACATAGTCCTTCCCCTGGTGGGCTCACCCATCAACTGCATCAAAAAGTTGTCGTCCATACACTCTAAAAACTTCCTGGACTGCCTTATTTTGGCTATATTACATTCCCAGGAGGTGTCTGGAAGTTGAAGTCGCCTACAAGAACAAGGGCTGATGATCCTGAAACATCTATCTGCTTATAGAATAAGTTGACCACCTCTTCCCCCTGGTTGAGTGGATGACTCCCAACAGACTCCAAATAGGATGTCAGCCTTGTCAGCTTTGCCCTGAATTCTTACCTACAGGCATTCAACTTCATTTTCATTGGTTTCAACATCCATGGCATCAAAATTCTCCCTAATATAAAGGGCCACCCCTCCATCTCTTCTCCCATTCCTGTCTCTTCTGAAGAGCTTGTAGCCATCCAGTGCAGTGCTCCAGCTGCGTGAGTCATCCCACCACGTTTCTGTGATGGTGGCCACATCACAGCTCTGCTGCTGCACCATGGCTTCCAGCTCTTCTTTTTATTACCCATGCTGCGTGCATTGGTGTACAGGTACCTCAGCTGGGCTACTGATTCCACCCCTAGCTCAGGCTTACCACCCTTGGGCCTGCTTCCAGGCAGCCAAGCTGCATCCCCTTCCTCCTTCAAACCTAAAATCTTTTACTACCTTACTTAACATACTACTTTGCTTACATAATACATATTTTTTTTTGGCTTAAAATGTATTTCTACTTAGACTACAAAATTATATGGGCCTGTATCCCATGGGCTGTGGGCCTGTATCCATTACAATTGATCAAAACACTGTATCAGCTATAGTAACAGTGATGGACCTTCCTGTTGGAGTACAAGCATTAATTGGGTGAGATGTTCTTGCTCAGATGGGACTAGTATTGCATTTGGGAGATGGTCCTTTTTAATGACGGCCACTACTAGGACTTTCCCGATCCAACTTACCTGGTTAACAGACACACCTGTTTGGATAGAGCAGTGGCCGTTAAAAGGGGAAAGTCTTGAACAAGCTCACCTTCTGGTACAAGAACAACTTCAGCAAGGGCATGTAAAACCTTCTACCAGCCCTTGGAATACACCTATTTTTGTTATCCAGAAAAAGTCAGGAAAGTACCTGCTACTTCATGATCTTCGAGCTGTAAATGCACAAGTGCAACCTATGGGTGCACTTCAGCCAGGACTTCCTAAGCCTGCTATGATTCCTCGTGGATGGGACATTTTAATTGCGGATTTAAAGGATTGTTTTTTCACAATTGCCTTGCACCCTTGTGACACACAAAGGTTTGCTTTTACCTTACCTGCTGTTAACAGAGAGGCTATTGCACAACGCTATGAGTGGGTTGTTTTACCTCAGAAATTCACCAACACTTTGTCAGTTATTTGTTGCAGTAGCCTTACAACCATTAAGGGTATGCTGGAAATCTACATTGATTTTTCACTATATGGACGATATTCTGTTTACACAGAGCGTGCCTTTTACCAAGGATCATGAGTGTACAATAATTAGTACGCTGTCACAGCATGGACTAGTGGTTGCTCCTGATAAAATCCAGAGGACTAATCCTTGGCATTATTTGGGTTGGCAAATATCTGATTCTACCATAAGGCCTCAGAAATCGGAGATGAAAACAACTATTCGTACCTTATATGATGCCCAGCGACTCCTCGGTGACCTTCAGTGGCTTCGACTGGTAACAGGATTTACAAATGATGATCTGGAAATCCTTTGTCCACTGCTAAAAGGTACCGACCCTGCTGCACCTGTTTCTGTAACTGCTCAGCAGACACGGACTTTACAAAAACTGGCTACAATTATCTCTGAAAGAGCTGTTTCTCGGAGAGTGGAGGATGTACCCATTGACATTACTATTTTACAGGGAAAAGATCATCTGATGGGTGCTCTCACACAGCTCACAGCAGATCATCAGACACTTGTTTTGGAATGGCTTTTTACGTCTGTGCAACCTAGGACTACAGTACAGAGCGTGTAGCTAATTTAGCTACTTTGGCTAAGTCGTGTGGCTAATTTAGCTACCTTGATACAAAAGGGGCGTCTTAGATGCTTACAAATTACAGGACTTGAGCCAGCAAATATTTATGTGCCTTTGCGTGCTGAGGACTTGGCATGGTATTTGTACCATTCTCCAGAATTACAAACAAGTCTTCTGGAAGCAGCACAAAACATTCAATTGAAGTCACTGAAAAATCCTGTTTTACAATGGATACAATGTTGCACTTGGATTCCTAAACCTAAGGTCTTGGATCGTCCTCTGCAGAATGCCATCACTGCATACACAGACGATGGAAAGAAGTCAAGACGGGCAGCAGTTGCATGGTTGCAGGGGAAACAATGGCATCATGAGATTCTGCCTGCAGAGTCTCAGGACTCTCTTCAAACACTGGAACTTCGGGCTGTTCTCAGAGCTATTTTGAAATGGCCTCATGAGAACTTAAATGTTGTTACTGACTCTTTATATGTAGTGGGTGTAACTCTGCGGATTGAGGATGCACTCATAAAGGACATTAAAAACATTAGATTGCTGGAACTTTTGAGGCAATTACGTCAGGCTGTCAACATTCGGACAGCACCAATGGCTATGCTGTATATACATAGCCATAAGTGGACTGATGAACTAGGCAAAGGCAATGATATTGCAGATCAATTAGTATCAGTGACTGTACCTCTCAGTGAATTTCAGCAGGCACGAATGGCACATGATACATTCCATCAAAATGCCCGAGGCCTTCACAAGCAATTCCGTATATCCTTATCAGAAGCTCGAGGGATTGTTAAATCCTATCCAGTTTGTAGTCTGCAAGGCCCAGGCTTGGGAATGGGTGTGAATCCTAGGGGCTTAGGTCCTAATGAAGTCTGGCAAATGGATGTAACTCATGTTCCTTCTTTTGGAAAATTGAAATATGTGCATGTAACAATTGATACTTATAGTGGGTTTATTTGGGCAGCTGCTCAAACAGGTGAAAAAGCCCTTCATGTATCTCGACATTTGTCAAATTGTTTTGCAGTTATGGGAGTTCCTAAACAATTAAAAACAGATAATGGTCCTGCATATACTAGTGAAAAAATGAGAAAGTTTTGCCAGCAGTGGGGTATTTCTCATATCACTGGTACTGCTCACTCCCCAACAGGCCAAGCTATAGTAGAGTGAGCTCATCAAACTTTAAAAAATTACTTAATGAAGTTTAAAGGTGAAACAGATGTACATTCATTGCTCTCCAAAACTTTATTTGTGTTAAATTACTTGTGTATTTTGGGATCACATGCTGAACCTTCTGTTGTCATTCATAGTAGGGGGACAGAACAAATTCCAAAAATAACCCCTATGAAAGTTATGTATCAGGATCCCAAAACAGGAATATGGCAAGGACCTGCTGAGGTACAATAAATGGGTAGAGGTTACGTGTGTGTTATTACTCCCACAGGACCCATTTGGGTACCCAGCAAATGGATTCGTCCAGTGACTGATGGCGGAGGCTGCACCTCCTCCACCTCAGACCCAGGAAGAAGAGGAGAGAGAGCGACTGAGGGATCATCTGGCAGTACAACCCTTAGTCCAACAACTCAAGAGTCTTCTGAAGAGGAACATTAAGTGGTCAACTCTTTCTGATTTGGAAGAGTTTGCTATTTATCAACCTTCATTATTTGCTGATCAAATTGCACTGGGAAAGAGACAATGTTTAAATTGTAATAAAAAGTGTAAGAGGGGTGCATAGGTATTGATAAAGTGTGGTAGGTGTAAGGAAAGGTGTTGGCTACATCAAATACACCTGTGGCAACCTGTGTGTCTTAATTGTACTGAAAAATTACAACATACCAATTGGCAACGAGAAGCTTTAGCTTTAACTAACATTCATTTTTCTTCAGGAGATGAATGGCGTGATCGCCGACAATGTTCTCTGGTAACTGCAGGATATGTTGTTGAAAATTGTAAGAACAGGTATAGATTTTTAGTACGTTGGCATCTTTTGTCTGCTATTCAATGGATAGAGTGGTTTGCTGCTACAGAGGTACTAAGATTTGTCTGTTCTTGAGATATCCCAGACATTACACGTCAGTGTTGTATACCAGAACATCAATGGGAAGATGTTATTAAGGGGCATCTCAGGCCTGAATCTAGGCCCGGTAATCTTAGAGATGCTAATCATTTTCTTCATCCTGACTGAAGCATGGATACCAACACAACCTAAAACTAAGGTGTGGGTTACCCTAGCAAATAAGACTGGGCAAGATGCTATATGCTTGTCTTTATCAACACCAGGTAATCCTTTTTCTACATGTTTGGTTGGTATCCCACTTGATTCCTGGCTGTGTCCTGATGCACTTTCAGTCTGTAACATTTCAGATCCTAGGAACAATATTAACTTTTGGGACTTATGGGTTCCATATTTAAAGCATGCATCTTTAGAACCCCAAGAATTGGAACTGATGGGGTCAGTTCGAGCTGATGCATGTGTGATGTTCTGTGGGGGTCCAGGGTGTCCCTTTGACCCCTTTGGGGGGGCGGGAGCCCCCCTATACAGCCTTTTTTGGGGCCCCGGGTGAGGCCAGGGGGGTTTTGAGGGCTGAACCCGTCCCTTGGCCACGTTTGCCTGGACCTAGTGAAGAGATGCAAACTTATAGAGAAACTGAGGTGTAGATTGAGTAGTTATCAGGTAGAAAAAGTAGTTTTTAGGATTGTTTATATTATCGGCCATGTGGCCAAGATGGAGGGAAAGGGGTGTGTTAAAATTTTCTTTCTTCTCCTTCACATTCTCCATTTTGGAGAGGATACTGGGAATTGCAGATTGGTTGGGAGGAAATTAGACATAGTAATAAAAATCTATATTATTGGGAATTAACTATAAACATAGTATACGTAAGTTTGGGTATAAAAGATTAGCCCTGCCTTTGAGGGGGCAGACACCGTCCTGCTCTCGAGGGTGACAGAACCTCTGCGCGCAGAACGAGCAACCTTATCGATAACAATTAATAAACAGACCTTGGGCTTTGGACGACTGTCTCCCGCAGTCCTTTTTTCGGCGGCTTCAAAAGATCCCTGACTCCTGACACCCTGAGCCACCCACCTTTGACCATCTGAGGGGCTTCAGGCACAAAGAAGCCCATCAGACTGTGTCATCTGGCAGTCCCTGGGTGGGCCACCAGCTCCAGAATCTGCACCGGACCTCTGCTGTGATCTACAAGGGTAGATACAGAAGAACCGGACTCAGAAAAACTCCCTCAAAGAAGAAGCCACCTGAAAGGAAGACGGCGGAACTGAGACCTTGAACTCCTGCCAGAAGTCAGCTGCCCGGCTCGGCTTGGAGGAGGGGAGCCGCGGAACCCTCTCCCTGGAGATCTGCTGGACAGAGATCAGGGAAACACTCCAGACCGACCCAGACAATTCATTTTTGGTAAGCTTGTTCAGATTTCAGAACCACATAGAAACATACACATACACCACCATGGGTGGGGCATTTAGTCAAGAACAGGCAAAAATATTGACAAGAATGAAAAATATAGCATCCACACATCCTATTGCAATATCAGAAAGTGAAATTAGAGATTTATTGGTATGGGTAAGGATTAGGTATCCTTACACAGATACATGTAAGATATATACGCCAGAATTCTGGGAACAGGCAAATAGAGATATCTATCATGCAGCCGTGAGGAAAGATCCAAGGGCAAAAGACCTTCTCACTGCAGCAAGAATTATTTTAGAGGCCCTATATGTGGGACCAATGGAACTGACCAGTCCTCTGAAAGCCATAGAGCCCTCATCAGGGACTGGGGGAGAAAGCTCTAGTCAGCAACTAACTGTGAGACAAACTAGCTCATCCTCAGATAATATGGAATCCTCAAGTTCACCAGAATTTTTAGAACTGCCTCCACCAACTCCAAAAACAGGGAGAACTAAAGTAGAAGTCTTTCCAAAGACTTTCGATGATCTAGACTTTTATTTTAACACTCCCTCAAAGACGCCTCCCCCATCAGGAGGAAGGCAAATGCATTCTACCCCAGGGACGGTGGGGACAGGAGGGGGAGACACAGAAGAAGATGCAGGTCGCACTTTACCATATATCCCAGGGGCAGCCGATCAAACTATTACCCCAATTAAAGCTGTTAAAGGCATGGGGAGGCGAACCATCACCCCCCCAGGGCTCCGGGGAACAGAGCTAGTGCCCGTGACTCCATCTGCATCCTCAGAAACACGCTCAGTGATTGCAGGGGACTTTGGAGGAACCCCGGTTCGCATTCTAGTTCGCGGGACAGTGTCGAGATATAGTCCCACCTTGCCGCTGGCTAGAAGCGTGCGGGAGGGGGAATCCAGACAGAGGGAGGGGGCGGAGATAGCACTACCCACCTCTGGTTTCAGTCCTGCGTCATCAGCAGCGCAAACGGCATTTCTTAATAAGAGTGATATTAGTGATTTAACAATAACTAAAGCCGCTTTGCCTGCAGCCCAGGCGGTGGTTTCTGAGACAGGCGGAGCGGGGATGCTGGGGAGTGCCGGCGATGTTGCGGCGACGGGGGCGGCGGCACCGGTGCCAGCGCCACGCAGGGCGAGGGGAGCGGGCGCCAGGCGCCGCAGCCCCGGAAACGGCAGCGACGGAGCCGGACAGAGTGCGCGGGCGGCCGGAGCGCTGGGCTTCGCCGGAAGCGAACGGGGCGACCGGGGAGGTGCCACCGCCGAACGCGCCGCGGCAACGCGGGACGCGACGGGCGGCGCAAACCGCAGCGCTGGGAGCCGACGGGCCGATCCGACACTGAGGGCACGCGCGCGCAGACAGGACTGCCGGGGCCCCCGCTGCTGGGGAGGCTCGGAAACTCCCTGGCTGGGGGTCGATAGTGCCATTTGCCCCGGAAGTGCCTGGCGGCGCATGCGCGGTCCGGCCAAAACGCAGAGAGCATGCCCAAACAGTGTCACATGACACACATGTAGCCGCAAACCCGGAAGTATCAGAACAATGGACAGGGAAAAGGGATCAATCTGAATGGATTGTGAGGGACAGAACCAGCTCAAATATGAGAAGCTTTAGCTTGGAGGAGCAGGCTGTGAGCGGGGGTGACAGCGGTTTTGAAGGCGAGGAAGGCTCAGCAAGCAGCAGATGGCTGGCTCGCTCCGGGTGGGGGCGTGGCCAAGAGAGGAGTGACCCCGCCTTCAGCGCGCATGCCTGGTCGCCAAGGCCCGGTCTGTCACCATGGCAACCACAACAACAACGCGAGCCGCCTCAAGCCAGAGCCGCAGCGCCACCTAGCGGCGGAACACCGGAAATGCAAGACTATTTTCCAGTCAGAAGGCAAATACGTACAGAAAGGACATATATACCACCTCAAGAAATTCAAGAAGATGAGGACACAATACATATTACAGCTTCGGAAGGTATCCCAACATACACAATTAATACTGGAGATAGTCAGAGCCCTATGGTCCTGATTCCAAAAGATTTGGTAGATGCTTTTGTTCAGCTGCTGAAAAAACCAGAACCTTCACAAACCTCTCAGAGGATTCCTGAAAGGCAAGCACCCATTCCTCAGCCAGCACCCACGGAGCAAGGGATTGATGAAGCGACACCCCGTTCTTCAACACAAGAAATGGTTTTCCCCAGTGGACAAAGTCCTACAGAAATGCAATCGGAGATGGCACAATCAGCCGAGGTGGATTGGTCAAACATCAGGATGGAGGTGTCAAGAAGCAGAGAATATCGTGCACCCGGAACAGGCTCCATGGCATTGCCAGTCAATTATGATGATCAGGGACAGAACCCCAGATGGCAAAAGCTGAGCCACGAAGTGGTGAAAGATCTAATAAAAGCGATTAGAGACTATGGACTTGGATCTTCATATTTTAAACAACTTTTAAAAGGAATATTTTCTGATTATGACTTGACTCAATATGACATAAGGTCACTTGTATCGCTACTTCTGACAGACACGCAAGTGCTCCTCTGGCACAGCAGGTGGAGAAGAGCCTTGCAAGATTTGCAAATCAGATACCAGGGAGGGCCACATGCGAATTTTACAGTAGCAGAGCTAGCAGGGGATCCCCCTGATGACAACCCGAGACAACAAGTTACCAAATTTCCAAGAAATGTATTAGCAGACATCAAGGACGCAGCACGAAAAGCCATTCTGCAAGTGGCTCCAGCTGGGACACAAGACATCACTTTCACAGATATAAGGCAAGGAGCATCTGAACCTTTTTCATCATTTGTGGACAGACTCACACAGGCTGTGGACAGACAGGTTGACCAGGAAGCGGTCAGATCGGTTTTGCTGCAAAACCTTGCATTTGCAAATGCAAATCCAGAATGCAAGAAGGTCATCAGCGCCCTTCCAGGCCAACCAACACTGACAGAGATGGTTGAGGCATGCAGCAAGATTGGAACATCACAACATATGATGTCACTATTCGAAGAGAGAATGACTGAAGTTCTGCAGACACAGAATGAAAACTTTGAAAAGGCATTCGCAACACTTAAGAAGAAAAATAAGTCATCTGAAAATAAGTCATCTGAAGGGAAATGTTATAATTGTGGAGGAACTGGACATTTTAAAAGAAACTGTCCTCATCCCAAAAGTACCAGCAAACCAGCGGAACTTTGTCAAATGATGTTTATAGAAACACTTCTTTGTGGTGTGACTATACAAGGATTTCAAACAAACCATCCCTCCGAGTCCATGCAAAATTGCCACAGGGAACATTCTTCATTTGCGGGGACAGAATTTGGCCTGCCATCCCTGCAAACATCACTGGAGGTCCATGCAGCATTGGAAAACTTTCATTGTTAACACCTGATGAAAGGGTTTTGACAGAATTGAAAAAGAGAGGAAAGAGGGAAATCCAACATTACGATCCAAACTGTGATGACAGCTTTTTTACATGGAACAAGGCACAGAGAATTTCAGCAGCGATATTCTCGCCCCAAGTGGCATCTGGGGTTGCCTTGACTCAATTGGATCGGTTGGGTTGCTGGTTGAGTAAAAACACCGCAGCTGTTTCCGACGCGATAGGTCGCATGATGACGGAAACCAGCAGTGTGCGGAAGGCAACCCTCCAAAACAGGGCAGCAATTGACTATCTATTGCTGACACATGGGCATGGGTGTGAAGAATTTGAGGGAATGTGTTGCATGAACCTTTCTGACGAATCCAAATCAATTCATGAAGATCTTAAACGGTTGAAGCAGGGATTGGCAAAGCTTGGAGAGTCCACTGGGTCATGGATGGATGGTCTGTTTGACTTTTTTGACCTTTCTTCTATTGGGAGAGAAATTCTCAAAGTGGGTTTTTATATCTTAGTTGGGATCATTGTTCTCTTTATTATTTCCCTAATTATTTTGCCTTGCATCTTTCGCTGTGTTCGGAGAGCCTTGGACGCAACTGTAAAAGATGTGTTCTTGGTGCAAACAGAAGGGGGAGATGTGGGGGTCCAAGGTATCCCTTTGACCCCTTTGGGGAACAAGAACCCCCTGTACAGCCTTTTTTAAGCCCCCAGGTGAGGCCAGGGGGGTTTTGAGGGCTGATCCCGTCCCTTGGCAACACTTGCCTGGACCTAGTGAAGAGATGCAAACTTATAGAGAAACTGAGGTGTAGATTGAGTAGTTATCAGGTAGAAAAAGTAGTTTTTAAGATTGTTTATATTATCGGCCATGTGGCCAAGATGGAGGGAAAGGGGTGTGTTAAAATTTTCTTTCTTCTTCTTCACATTCTCCATTTTGGAGAGGATACTGGGAATTGCAGATTGGTTGGGGGGAAATTAGACATAGTAATAATAATCTATATTATTGGGAATTAACTATAAACATAGTATACGTAAGTTTGGGTATAAAAGATTAGCCCTGCCTTTGAGGGGGCAGACACCGTCCTGCTCTCGATGGTGACAGAACCTCTGCGCGCAGAACGAGCAACCTTATCGATAACAATTAATAAACAGACCTTGGGCTTCGGACGACTGTCTCCCGCAGTCTTTTTTCGGCGGCTTCAAAAGATCCCTGAATCCTGACACCCTGAGCCACCCACCTTTGACCATCTGAGGGGCTTCAGGCACAAAGAAGCCCATCAGACTGTTATAATAATTGCACTTGTAATTGTGGTTATATTTCTGTTTGTTCCTTGCATTTTTTCAAAGCATGCAGAAAAGCATGACATGCATAGCAGAGTCTGTCACAAATCATGCTTTTCTTGCACAAACTAAAAGAGGGGGAATTGTTGAGGATTCGTTAGAAAGCCATGGACATAACTGTGGACATGGCTTAGCAGAGGCCTTATTGCAGGGGAATGGTTCCTGCTAGTAGCTAGGCCCTGCTTTTAGGCAGACATTAAAAGCCTTATTGTAAGCATAAGTAGATTTTGCTGAGAGCAGTGTTTGAGCCTTTTGCAAAAGCAATGGAGCTAGCAGAATTGCAGAGTTAGTCGATAAGCAATACATATACCCATTGTTCAAGCAAGGCCTTCGTTGTCAGCAAGGCACGTAGGAAGCGAGGCATAACCCTGAGATGGATACTAATATACCAATAAGTATAAGAATAAGGGAAGTAGAAGCCAAGACTAGCAGCGAGGTAGCACCTTGACATCACAATGGTCAGGGCTGTGAATTTCTCTGGTGCCTGTGACATCACAAGGAGCAGGGCTGTGATTTGCTCTGGTGCCTGTGACATCACAATGGTCAGGGCTGTGATGTGCTCTGGTGCCTGTGACATCACAAGGAGCAGGGCTGTGATGTGCTCTGGTGCCTGTGACATCACAAGGAGTCAGGGCTGTGATGTGCTCTGGTGCCTGTGACATCACAATGGTCAGGGCTGTGTAAAAGCAACGGGCACTGTCATGGGAAGCAACCATTGCAACGGCTCCAGTAACACCTTCTGCAATACCTTTGGCAACTGCTTGGGCTACTGTGTTCTCAGTGGACATGTGATGTGTGCAAATTTCCACCATCTTTTCAATTGTGGGTGGAGGGTCGAGGGGCAAAGACCTTAGGACAGTTTTGCATTGCTCATTTGCATTGGTCATGGCAAGCTTGCAAAGAAGTTCCTTTCTCGCCTCCGCACTTTCAATCTGTTTGTCTAAAGCATCTTTCAGTCTATCTACAAACTTGATAAAACTCTCATCTATTTTTTGTTTAATGTTTGAAAAATGTAAAGTGGGTGTGGAGTCATCTGGAGTGAGGAGCAGTGATGTTTTTGCTGCATTTGCTATGTCTAATAGTATGTTCCTGGGGAAAAGGTTAGATTGTTCTGAAGGTGATAAATTGTTTTCACCAGCCAGCTGTTCTACAGTAAAATTTGGGCAGTTTGGATCTTTTGCATAATTATCAGATAAAACCTTTAATTGTTTGCGCCAATGCTGTTCAAATAACATATATTCAGCTGGTGATAAAAGGCAATGTACAATGTTTTGTATATCATAAGGTACTAAAACTTGTGAGGAAAAAACAGCTTCCAGTAAATTTTTAAAAATTTGAGTGTTTCTCCCATAATCTTTGGCAATTTTGGATAACTCAGTTAATTGTTTAAGGTAAAAATCTTCATAATTAGGTCTGTTTGTTGCACCACCTCTCCTGCTTGGTTTATATGTGACAGGAAAAGCAGAAATATTTTGAGCAATCTCCCATTGTCCGTTTTGAGTGGCTAATAATTTGATCTTGGCCCAAGGGTCGTGGAATTCTTCTTCTGAATCATAGGAATTTGATTCATCAGAAGAACAATAATGTTTGTATTTTTTGCGGTGCTTTTTAAAAGAAGGAGAAAGGATTTGTAATTCAGTCGCGTGAGTAGGCAGAGAGGGATGGGGTCGTGGGGGGATACATGAAGGTACAGAATGGGGTGTAACCGGGGCTAGGGCGGCAGGGGCAGGGAAACTCGTACACACGCAACGGTGAGAGTGACTCGTTTCGGCGGGCAACTGCGCAGAGAGAGAGGGTGGCTGTACAGGGTGGCTGCTGCCGGCTGCAATCGGGGGGGCCGGTGGCAGGGAGGCAGAGGCGGGGTTTCACATGGCTGTGGGGGGGGTAGGCGAGACAGTCTCCGAGCGGTCCGGGGCAGGGACGGGGGAGGGGCCCGCGGGTGCGCGCGGAGCCGGGGGGGAGGAGGGAGCAGCGGTACTGCGCGGGGCTAGGGGAGGGGAGGGAACCGGGATGGTGTCGGAGGGGAATGGGGGAGGGTGAGCAGCGCCTCTGAGCCAGGAGAGACAAAGGATACATTGAGGTTGCATGGAGTTACTTTCAAGGACGGTGACAGAGCAAACTGCTGTTTTATGGGGCTGTTTTGTGAGGGCGGGGGGGGGATGGAAGAAGGTGCTGTATTAGAAAGAGACGAATTCGGTTCAGAGGAAGATAAAGTTGCATTTTTACGAGCACTAACGATTAATTGAAATAAAGGAATAAAATAAGTAATTTTGAAATCACCTTTAGTTTGGAGCTGGTATATGTGAGTACCAACAAGATTCCAGTAAGTTTCAGAGCAGATAGAGTCAGAGTTAGTATCAGGAAACTGTTGAAGTAACCATTTAACAAATTTTTTTAAATTATTTTTTGAAATTTTTTTCCCAGAAAGTTTACAATTATTAGTAGAAAGCAAAGATAGAATTTGGGAATAAAAGTCTTTTTCTATGGGAGTAAGGGAAACAGTGAGAAAAGCTCCCATAGCCTCGAAACAAACAGCAGAGAAAAAAAAAAAAAAAAAAAACAGAAAAGTTGACCCCTAGATAAAAGCTCACGAGTAATTGCTGAAAATTCTCACCAATTTTTCAGCTGAAGGGTCTTCTGCTGCTTGTTGCTGGCAGACGTCCAAGTCTCAGCTCCGGAATTCTGAGGTTGCTTGGAGTATTTCTTAAAAAAGGTCGGCTTTTTAAAACAAAACCTTACTTTTTAAGAAAAGTGGCATCGAGAAAGCAGAACTGCAGATGGCTGCGCTGCTTACCAAAACTACTCTTTTTCAGGGTAATTTGTCGTTCGGACGCCACTAATGTAGCGTTAGGGGGGCCAGGGTTAAGCTAGCCCCCCAAGGTGCTACGAGAACCCAGATAGCTCAGGGGGGTTCAGCACATCCCACCAATGATGAGACAGATGTTCTTCAAATCTTTTAAAAACTCCTTTTATGATCTCCGTGTCATGGTGTATCATGATCAAAGTCCTTTTCCTTGCATCTTGGATCTCTTTTATAATTTTTCTTAATTCCTGATGTTTCAGTAGCTGAGTGACTAGGGATAAATTCATTCCTAGAGGTGCAGGCAATATTTCTTGCACAGTAACCAGGTTTGCCTTTATGTACTGATGTGATATTACAGGTGCCTGATAGGAAAAGTCGCATCCTTTGATTTTAGCAAAATTGCAAACACATAAATTGAATTGAGTCTCATCCATGATTTGATTGTCTATTCTTATGGTGGGACATACTGTTCTGAGACAGACACAACCTTGTCCTATATACACAAGTGAAGTTGTCTGATTGGTTAGATGCATTTCAAAGTGGCAAATGCTTTGGTCTGTGTCCAGGCAGGTATCTTTGTCATCTTCCAAAGTTCTTTCACATATTTATCCCAATTGTTTTCTCATAGAACAGGGCTCTAGGCTAATGGTCTGCCATTTTCCTTCAACTTCTCGTGCCCACATTCTATGTTCAGAAGGATACAATACAGTCCCTTCATGATTTAGTCCTAGAGCAACTATTGGATGTATAAAGCTCACAGATGCACTATGTATGGTTAAAACAGAAGTTGTCACTGTATTTGTATCAGGGTCATAGGTAAAATGAACCAAAACCCACTAAGGTTGAAGCTCTCTTTCCATTCAGAGGCATTGTCCCAAACAATTTTGCAAATTTCAGAGCAGGGTATATCCCTTCTTCACCTTCCCTGATGACTGTGGCAGCCACTGACTGCATCCACATTTGTGCTTGGGTACATCCAAGAGCCAGAGAAATGTTCGCACTAGCTGTGCCTAGGGCTTTAATTATTACCTCATGGTCTTGCTCTTCTATATTTTCCCATTTTGGTAATATTTTGGTCAGTTTCCAATGATTGTTCCCTAGTGCTAATAAAGAAGATTGCAAAGGCTGCCGTAATTTGACTAAATCACTTCCCATCATAGTCAATTTGTTCATTAACACCTCCGAATCCATTGTGTTTAAAACTCCCAATCCTGTTCTTATTATCCCAGTGAGGTCTCTCTTTTTCTTAAAACTAGAGGGCATACGGTTTTGAAGGCAAGTAGTGCATTCCTTAAAAGGAGATTTGAGAAATGGGGCACATTCTGGCCAAATGGCAGAAGCATTTACCTGCATTCCCATTTCTATTTGCTTCACAGACCATTCTGGGTTAGTTAGCAGTCTCTGAATTCCTGTTTTCTTGATAGCATATGGTCCAATTTTAGTAATTGTGGGAATCATAAGTTGTTCCTTTTTCTTTGAAATAATTGGAGTCTGGATCATTACAGCCCTCTCTGACACTGGTGGGGTTGATTTGCCTTTGATTTTGTGAAACTCGATGCAATATTGAGTAACGTTAAAATCAAGATCAAACCCTTTTGCTGCACATCCTTCAATTTTAAGTCTAAATTCAGGACACGTGGTCAAGCATTTGTCACAGCATGCAGGAAACACTTGGATGAGTTCCATGGGTGGATGGTAAGCCTCATGGAACCCATCTTGTATGAATGCATATTCACATCCCCAAACATTCCTTTCTTCCCACATACTTGCATACGTGACCCTTAACATTTTGCTTAAAGCCCTACGAGAGTAGGGATCGTAAGCTTTCCCTTGGCATTGATAAATCCCAGTTACATTGTACTGGTGTGGTGTTGCTTTGACTCTTATTATAGTCATGGCAATGACCACAAGGGTCACAACCGTTGGCATTATGTCCATGATAGCTGTAAGTTCATTACTCGCTGCTCTTGGTGAATTTCAGCTTCAGGTTTCCATCGCCTGGTGCAATTTTCCAAATTTCTTCATGAGCCTTCTTCACTCGGGAGTGATGGATTCAAGCCTTCTGTTCTTTGATCTTGACTGCTGTGAAGGTGGTGAGGAGTACCTGGAACGGTCCTTCCCACCGTGGTTTTAAAGTTTTCTCTGCAAAAGACTTAACATATACATAATCCCCAGGTTGTACATCATGTACTGGCCCATCTAATTCTCTGCTTTCGGCCCCAGCCACATATTTTTTGATTTCTTTAAGTTGTTTATTCAGGGCCACCATGTATTTGTGTAGAGTTTCTTCCTCTACGTGAATGGGTGTTATTCCTTCTTGGACTGCATATGGTCTCCCATACAATATTTCAAAAGGGCTTAATTTCCCTTTTGTTCTTGGTTTTGTTCTAATCCGTACTAATGCCAGTGGAAGAGCTTGGGGCCAAGGCAAATTTGCCTCTTGCCCCAGCCTAACAATTTGTTGTTTAATCAAATGGTTCATTTTCCCCACTTGGCCACTGGATTGAAGGTGATATGGGGTATTGCAATTCCCAATCTATCCCCAAGTGGTGACGAATTTGCTGTACAATTTTCAAGATAAAATGTGGCCCTCTATCAGAAGATATAGTGGCTGGCACTCCGAAACGTGGTATTATTTCTTGTAACAATGCCTTGGTCACCTCTCGTGCCTTAGCTGTCCGGGTAGGGAAGGCTTCTGGCCATACTGAAAAGGTATCTGTTAACACTAATAGGTAACAATACCCCCCTTTCCTGGGCAATTCCGTAAAATCAATTTGCCATTGCTGCCCAGGTCCACAATCTTTTCCAATTTATCCAACTTCAGGCTTTGGAAAGTTTATAGGATTAGTTCGGAGGCAAAGACCACACTGACGAGTTACTTGTGTTACTGTGACTTGTAATTTTCTAGCCAGAATTCTATCCTTTAAATAATTGTATAGGGCGTCCATTCCCCAATGTTTTCACATGTTCTTTTAGCACTAATGACTACAACAAGTAAGAGGGTATTACAGCTTTTCCTTCTTTGGTTACAGCCCACCCTTCCTGGTTATAAATTGCTTCTTCCTCCTTAATAAGTTTTTTATCCATTTTGTTATATACTGGCTTACCTTCAATAGAGATCTTTCCATCTGGAATTAATGTTGCCTCGACTATTTCATTGGGTACCTCACCTTTGGCTGTGTCTTTTGCCTCTCTGTCTGCCAGCATATTTCCTTCTTCCAATTCTGAGCTCACTTTTTGGTGTCTCTTGATGTGCATAATAGCTACCTTTTCAGGTAACTGAACTGCATCTAATAGTTTTAGTATTTCTTGTGCATGTTTAATATTTTTCCCCTGTGAGTTCAGCAGTCCTCTTTCTTTCCAAATAGCTCCGTGTGCATGAACCACTCCAAATGCATACCTTGAGTCTGTATAAACATTGATTTCTTTTCCTTTTGCCAGCTCTAAGACCCAGGTTAAGGCAATTATTTCAGCTTTTTGTGCAGAGGTATTTGTTGGCAATGGTCCAGACTCTATTACCTCTCTGATTGTGGTAACTGCATACCCAGCATGTCTTTTTCCACTGATGATATAGCTGCTCCCATCAGTGAACCAGCTCTCAGCATCCTCGAGAGGGGTGTCCTTCAGATCCGGGTGACTGGAGTAGGTGGCTTCAGTGGTCTCCAGGCAGTCGTGGATCACTGGTTTTCCCATACTCCTGATCTGGAAGTCCCAGGGCTGGAGCTGACATAAGAGCCTTCTTTAGTTGGTTGAAGGCTCGTGTTGCTTCTGTTGTCCACTGAAGATCCCTGCTCCCTTCCCTGATTAAGGCATACAGGGGTTTAACGAACAATCCATAGTTATAAATCCACAGTCTGCACCACCCTGTCATGCCTAGAAAGGTTCTAAGTTCTTTTACTGTCTGGGCTTTTGGGGTTTGGCATATTGCTTCCTTACAGCCTTGCCCCAAGGTCCTTTGTCCAGCACTCACTTCATAGCCCAGGTAAATCACTGTTTGTTTCACCATCTGGGCTTTCTTTTGGGATACCCGATACCCCTGCAGGCCCAAAAAGTTTAGGAGACTTACTGTCCAATTCACACATGCCTCTTGGGTCTGGGTGGCTATTAAGAGGTCATCCACATACTGAAGCAGCTGTCCTTCTCCTGGTGGGGGTTCCCAAGACTCCAAATCCTTTGCCAGCTGTTCTCCAAATATGGTAGGGGAGTTCTTGAACCCCTGGGGTAGCCCACACCATGTGAGCTGAGTTTTACGTCCCGTTTTGGGATTCTCCCATTCAAATGCAAAAATTTTCTGGCTGGCTTCATGGAGAGGGAGGCAAAAGAAAGCATCCTTCAAATCTAAAACAGTAAACCAGGTTAGTTCAGGTGTTAAAAGAGTTAACAAAGTGTAAGGGTTAGCAACCACTTGGTATAAATCCTCAGTTATCTTATTAACCACTCTTAAATCTTGTATGATCCATCAGGCTTTTTCAGAGGCAAAATAGGAGTGTTAAAATCGGATTGACACTCTTTTAATAGTCCTATTTGAAAAAGTTTTCAATGATTGGGCTAATTCCTTCTCTGTCTTCCCTTTTCAAGGGATATTGTTTGACCCTTAGAGATTGTTCTTTAAGCTGATTTTGTACTGGTGAAGCATTCTTTGCCCTCCCTGGTATGTTAGAGGCCCACACTCCAGGGAACACCTGATCTTTTATTTTCTTAATAATTTCTTCTTCATTTTCAACTTCAATTTTTTTTTTTTTGTTATTAGCATTAAGCTTAACAATTTTACATATTTTTTATCTTTTACCTCCAAACTAATTTCCCCATTTTCAAATATTATCTTTGCTTCCAGGTGCTCTAGCAGATCCCTGCCTAAAAGTGCAGATGGAGCATTAGGCATAAAAAAAAATCGATGAATTCCCCACTGTTTTCCCAGTTTATTCTTTAATGGTTTGCAAAAATATGCTTTTTTAGATCGGCCATTCGCTCCTTTTACTACAACATAATCATTTGTTATGGGTATTA
>JAREIS010001401.1:0-21845 GCA_030060385.1 Muscicapa striata striata
GGTCTGGAGGGGATTTTGGGGTGGAAACCCCCAATTTGCCTCATTCCAGCCCCTTTTTGGTGCCAAAATTTTGGATTTTAAGGATTTTTGGGGGGATTTTTGGCTTTTTTCAGGGGGATTTTTTTGGGGGTTTTTTGGGGAGGGGTCTCTGGGGGTGTCCCTAATTCGGGGAGGGGTCTCTGGAGGAGTTTTTGGGCTCATTCCAGCCCCTTTTTGGTGCCAAAATTTCAGATTTTTTCGGATTTTTGGGGGTTTTTTTGGCTTTTTTCGGGGGGATTTTTTTGGGGTTTTTTTGGGGAGGGGTCTCTGGGGGTGTCCCTAATTTGGGGAGGGGTCTCTCAGGACGAGGGGCGCCTGCTGTACATGGGGCAGAACGAGTGGACCCACGTGAACTGCGCCCTCTGGTCGGCCGAGGTGTTCGAGGAGGGGGATGGGACCCTCCGGAACGTCCACGCCGCCGTGGCCCGGGGCCGCCAGATGGTGAGGGGGGATGGGGGGTTTGGGGAGAATTTGGGGGTTTGGGGAAAATTTGGGGTCTTGGGGAAAATTTGGGGTTTGGGGAAATAGATTTTGGGGATTTTGGGGAATTTTGGGATTTGGAGATCTTTGGGAAAATTGGGGTGCTTTGATTTGGGATTTTGGGAATTTTGGATCTTTGGAGATTTTTGGAAATTTGGGGTGTTTGGGGACTTTGGGATCTTTTGGAACTTTGGACTTTTGGAGATCTTTGGGAAAATCTAGTGTCTGGGGACTTTGGATCTTTGGGAATCCTTGGGACTTTGGAGATTTTGGGAAAATCTAAAGTGCTAGATTTGGGGATCTTTGGGAATCCCTTGGGGATCTTGGAGATCTTTTGGGAAAATGCAGTTGGGGGACTTTGGATCTTTGGGAATCTCCTTGGACTTTTGGAGATCTTTGGGAAAACCTGGGGTGCCTTGGGACTTGGGGATCTTTGGGAACTCCTTTGGATCTTTTGGAGATCTTTTGGGAAAACTAGTGCTTGGGGACTTGGGGATCTTTGGGAATCCTTTGGGGATCTTTGGAGATGTCTTTGGGAAAACTAAGTGCCTAGACTTTGGGATCTTTTGGGAACCTTTGGGGATCTTTGGAGATTTTTGGGAAAATCTAGTGCTTGGACTTGGGGATCTTTGGGAACCTTTGGATCTTTGGAGATCTTTGGGAAAACTAGTGGATTGGGACTCTTGGAATTAGATCTTTGGATTTTGGGAATCTAGTCAATTTTGGTGACCTGGATTTGGGATGACTTTTGGGAAAATCTTGGGCTTGGATTTTGTGATCTTGGGATCTTTGGATTTGGAATTTTGGGATTTGGATGGATACTTTGTGATGGAGATTTTGGGAACTCTTGGATCTTTGGATCTTTGGGAATTTTTGGGGACTTTTGGAGATCTTTTGGGAAAATCTTGAGTTTGGGACTTGGGGATCTTTGGAATCTTTGGGATTTGGAGATCTTTGGGAAAACTTAGTGTTGGATCTTTGGGGATCGGATTTTTTGGGAATTTTTGGGGATTTTTTGGAGATTTTTTTGGGAAAATTTGGGGTGTTTGGGGGGATTTTGGGGGATTTTTTGGGAATTTTTGGGGATTTTTTGGAGATTTTTTTGGGAAAATTTGGGGTGTTTGGGGGGATTTTGGGGAAGATTTGGGGATTTTTTGGGGAAGATTTGGGGATTTTTTGGGGGAAGATTTGGGGTTTTTTGGGGGGATTTTTTTAGGTGGGATTTTGGGGAAAATTTGAGGTTTTTTGGGGGGGATTTGTGTTTTTTTTAGGGGGTCCTGAAAGGGATTTGGGGGGCTCTGAAATCTCCCAGAAGGAATTTTATGTGTGGGGGACACCAGGTGTACCCGTAGATGGAAATTGAGACAACAGGTCTCCCCATAGAGGTGAATTAGGGGGAGAACAGGTGTACCCATGGATGTAAATTGAGAGAACAGGTGTACCCATTGAGATGAATTGGGGAGACACCAGGTGTACCCACAGACTGTAATTACAGCAACACCAGGTCTAGCCATTGACTGTAATTTTAGGGACACCAGGTGTACCCACAGACTGTAATTACGGTGACACCAGGTGTACCCACAGACTGTAATTACGGTGACACCAGGTGTACCCCTACACTGTAATTACGGTGACACCAGGTGTACCCACAGACTGTAATTACGGTGACACCAGGTGTACCCACAGACTGTAATTACGGTGACACCAGGTGTACCCACAGACTGTAATTACAGTGACACCAGCTCTACCCATCGATTCATACACTGTGACAGATTTTTGAGGAGAATCCCCCCAAAATTTTTTGTGCTTCTCGAAGACAGTTCTGGGGGATCCCTGAGAAGGTTTTGGGGGGTCCCTGAGCAGTTTTGGGGTGTCCCTGAGCAGTTTTGGGGGATCCCTGAGGAGGTTTTGGGGATCCCTGAGCAGTTTTGGGGATCCCTGAGCAGTTTGGGGGATCCCTGAGCAGTTTTGGGGATCCCTGAGAAGGTTTTGGGGATCCCTGAGCAGTTTGGGGTGTCCCTGAGCAGTTCTGGGGGGTCCCTGAGCAGTTTTGGGGGATCCCTGAGCAGTTTTGGGGTGTCCCTGAGAAGGTTTTGGGGGATCCCTGAGCAGTTTGGGGGATCCCTGAGGAGGTTTGGGGGATCCCTGAGCAGTTTTGGGGGATCCCTGAGGAGGTTTGGGGGATCCCTGAGCAGTTTTGGGGTGTCCCTGAGGAGGTTTTGGGGATCCCTGAGCAGTTTTGGGGGATCCCTGAGGAGGTTTTGGGGATCCCTGAGCAGTTTTGGGGGATCCCTGAGGAGGTTTTGGGGATCCCTGAGCAGTTTTGGGGATCCCTGAGCAGTTTTGGGGATCCCTGAGCAGTTTTGGGGGATCCCTGAGCAGGTTTGGGGGATCCCTGAGGAGGTTTGGGGATCCCTGAGCAGTTTTGGGGTGTCCCTGAGCAGTTTTGGGGGATCCCTGAGCAGTTTTGGGGGATCCCTGAGCAGTTTTGGGGATCCCTGAGCAGTTTTGGGGATCCCTGAGCAGTTTTGGGGTGTCCCTGAGCAGTTTTGGGGTATCCCTGAGCAGTTCTGGGGATCCCTGAGCAGTTCTGGGGGGTCCCTGAGCAGTTTTGGGGTGTCCCTGAGCAGTTCTGGGGTGTCCCTGAGCAGTTTTGGGGATCCCTGAGCAGGTTTGGGGATCCCTGAGCAGTTTTGGGGTGTCCCTGAGCAGTTTTGGGGGATCCCTGAGCAGTTTTGGGGTGTCCCTGAGCAGTTTTGGGGGATCCCTGAGCAGTTTTGGGGGATCCTGAGCAGTTTTGGGGATCCCTGAGAAGGTTTTGGGGTGTCCCTGAGCAGTTTTGGGGTGTCCCTGAGCAGTTTTGGGGATCCCTGAGCAGTTTTGGGGTGTCCCTGAGGAGGTTTTGGGGTGTCCCTGAGCAGTTTTGGGGTGTCCCTGAGCAGTTTGGGGGATCCCTGAGCAGTTTTGGGGGGTCCCTGAGAAGGTTTTGGGGGATCTCTGAGCAGTTTTGGGGATCCCTGAGCAGTTTTGGGGATCCCTGAGCAGTTCTGGGGGATCCCTGAGAAGGTTTTGGGGGGTCCCTGAGAAGGTTTTGGGGGATCTCTGAGCAGTTTTGGGGATCCCTGAGCAGTTTTGGGGGATCCCTGAGGAGGTTTTGGGGGATCCCTGAGCAGTTTTGGGGATCCCTGAGCAGTTTTGGGGATCCCTGAGCAGGTTTTGGGGGATCCCTGAGCAGTTCTGGGGGGTCCCTGAGCAGTTTTGGGGGATCCCTGAGCAGTTTGGGGTGTCCCTGAGCAGTTTTGGGGTGTCCCTGAGCAGTTTTGGGGATCCCTGAGCAGTTTTGGGGTGTCCCTGAGCAGTTCTGGGGGATCCCTGAGCAGTTTTGGGCTGTCCCTGAGCAGGTTTTGGGGGATCCCTGAGCAGTTCTGGGGTGTACCTGAGCAGTTTTGGGGTGTCCCTGAGCAGTTTTGGGGTGTCCGTGAGCAGTTTTGGGGTGTGCCTGAGCAGTTTTGGGGATCCCTGAGCAGTTTTGGGGTTCCCTGAGAAGGTTTTGGGGTGTCCCTGAGCAGTTTGGGGATCCCTGAGGAGGTTTTGGGATGTCCCTGAGCAGTTTTGGGGTGTCCCTGAGCAGGTTTGGGGTTCCCTGAGGAGGTTTTGGGGTGTCCCTGAGAAGGTTTTGGGATGTCCCTGAGCAGTTCTGGGGATCCCTGAGCAGTTCTGGGGGATCCCTGAGCAGTTTTGGGGATCCCTGAGCAGTTTTGGGGTGTCCCTGAGCAGTTTTGGGGTGTCCCTGAGCAGTTTTGGGGTGTCCCTGAGCAGTTTTGGGGTGTCTCTCACCTGTCTGTCCCCCCCAGCGCTGCGAGCACTGCGGCCGCCCCGGCGCCACCGTCGGCTGTTGTTTGGCCGCCTGTGCCGCCAACTATCACTTCATGTGCGCCCGGCGCTGCCAGGCCGCCTTCCTCAGGGACAAGAGGGTGTTCTGCCAGCGCCACGGGCGCCTCCTCGCCGGGGACGTGAGTCTGGGGGGGATTTGGGGGGATTTGGGGGGATTTTGGGGATTTTGGGGGTCAGGGTGTGGTTTTGGGGATTTTGGGGGATTTTGGGGTCTGGGTGTGGTTTTGGGGGTCCCTTGCTCAGGGACAGGAGGGTGTTCTGCCAGCGCCACGGGCGCCTGCTGGGCAGGGATGTGAGTCTGGGGGGTCCCCAAAAAAATTCGGGGGATTTTGGGGGATTTTGGGGGTCAGGGTGTGGTTTTGGGGAATTTTGGGGGATTTTGGGGGTCTGGGTGTGGTTTTGGGGTCCCTTCCTCAGGGACAGGAGGGTGTTCTGCCAGCGCCACGGCGCCTCCCGGGCCGGGACGTGAGTCTGGGGGTCCCCAAAAAAATTCGGGGGGATTTGGGGGGATTTTTGGGGATTTTGGGGGGTCTGGGTGTGGTTTTGGGGGTCCCTTCCTCAGGGACAGGAGGGTGTTCTGCCAGCGCCACGGGCGCCTGCTGGGCAGGGATGTGAGTCTGAGGGGTCCCCAAAAATTCGGGGATTTTGGGAATTTGGGGGAATTTTGGGGGGTCTGGGTGTGGTTTTGGGGGTCCCTTCCTCAGGGACAAGAGGGTGTTCTGCCAGCGCCACGGGCGCCTCCTGGCTGGGGATGTGAGTCTGGGGGGTCCCCAAAAATATCTGGGGGGATTTTGGGGGATTTTGGGTTTTTTGGGTGTCCTGGGGTAGGATTTTGGGGGGATTTTGGGGGGTCTGGGTGTGGTTTTGGGGGTCCCTTGCTCAGGGACAAGAGGGTGTTCTGCCAGCGCCACGGGCGCCTCCTCGCCGGGGACGTGAGTCTGGGGGTCCCAAAAAAATCTGGGGGATTTTGGGGAATTTTGGGGAATTTTGGGGGTCTGGGTGTGGTTTTGGGGTCCCTTCCTCAGGGACAAGAGGGTGTTCTGCCAGCGCCACGGGCGCCTGCTCGCCGGGGACGTGAGTCTGGGGGTCCCAAAAAAATCTGGGGGATTTTGGGGGATTTTGGGGGGTCAGGGTGTGGTTTTGGGGTCCCTTCCTCAGGGACAGGAGGGTGTTCTGCCAGCGCCACGGCGCCTCCTCGGGGACGTGAGTCTGGGGGATTTTGGGGATTTGGGGGATTTGGGGGATTTGGGGTGGTTTTGGGGGTCTGGGTGTGAGTTTTGGGGTCCCTTGCTCAGGGACAGGAGGGTGTTCTGCTGCTGGGCAGGGATGTGAGTCTGGGGGGTCCCCAAAAAAATTCGGGGGGATTTTGGGGAATTTTGGGTTTTTTGGGTGTCCTGGGGTAGGATTTTGGGGATTTTGGGGGTCAGGGTGGTTTTGGGGAATTTTGGGGGATTTTGGGGGTCAGGGTGGGTTTGGGGAATTTTGGGGGATTTTTGGGGGTCAGGTGTGGTTTTGGGGAATTTTGGGGGATTTTGGGGGTCTGGGTGTGGTTTTGCGGTCCCTTCCTCAGGGACAAGAGAGTGTTTTCCTGCTGGGCAGGGATGTGAGTCTGGGGGGTCCCCAAAAAAATTCGGGGGATTTTGGGGAATTTTGGGTTTTTGGGTGTCCTGGGGTAGGATTTTGGGGGAATTTGGGGAATTTGGGGGGATTTTGGGGGGTCAGGGTGTGGTTTTTGGGGCTCAGGGTGTGGTTTTGGGGGTCCCTTGCTCAGGGACAAGAGGGTGTTCTGCCAGCGCCACGGGCGGCTCCGGGCCGGGATGTGAGCCTGGGGGGTTCCCAAAAAAATATCTGGGGGGATTTGGGGGGATTTTGGGGGCTCAGGGTGTGGTTTTGGGGGTCCCTTGCTCAGGGACAAGAGGGTGTTCTGCTGCTGGCCGGGGACGTGAGTCTGGGGGGTCCCCAAAAAAATTCGGGGGGATTTGGGGGGGCTCTGGGTGGGGTTTGGGGTTTTTTGGGGGGATCTCAGGGGCGTTTTTGGGGCGCTGATGTGGATTTTGGGGTTCCCATGGCCGTTTTTGGGGGTTCCCATGTGGATTTTTGGGGTGCTGATGTGGATTTTGGGATTTTTTGGGGTTTCCGTGGATATTTTGCCATTTTTGGGGGTTCCCATGTGGATTTTGGGGTTCCCACGTGGATTTTGGGATTTTTGGGGTTCCCCTGGACATTTTTGGGGTTCCCATGTAGATTTTGGGATTTTTGGGGTTCCCATGGATATTTCTGGGGTTCTCATGTGGATTTTGGGATTTTTGGGGTTCCTGGGGTTTTCTGGGGTGCTGACTCAGATTTTGGGGTTCCCATGTGGATTTTGGGGTCCCCCTGGCCATTTTTGGGGTTCCCATGTGGATTTTGGGGTTCCCATGGCCATTTTTGGGGTTCCCATGTGGATTTTGGGATTCCCATGTGCATTTTTTGGGGTTCCCATGTGGATTTTGGGGTTCCTGGACATTTTTGGGGTTCCCATGTGGATTTTGGGGTTCCCATGGCCATTTTTTGGGGTTCCCATGGATATTTTTGGGGTTCTCATGTGCATTTTGGGATTTTTTGTGTTCCTGGGGGTTTTTGGGGTGCTGCTGTGGATTTTGGGGTTCCCATGTGCATTTTGGGGTTCCCCTGGACATTTTTGGGATTCCCATGTGCATTTTTTGGGATTCCCATGGATATTTTTGGGGTTCTCATGTGGATTTTGGGATTTTTGGTGTTCCTGGGGGTTTTTGGGGTGCTGCTGTGGATTTTGGGGTTCCTGGACATTTTTGGGATTCCCATGTGCATTTTTTGGGGTTCCCATGGCCTTTTTTGGGGTTCTCATGTGGATTTCGGGATTTTTGAGGTTCCTGGGGGTTTTCTGGGGTGCTGACTCAGATTTTGGGGTTCCCATGTGGATTTTGGGGTTCCCATGTGCATTTTTTGGGGTTCCCACGGATATTTTTGGGGTTCTCTTGTGTATTTTGGGATTTTTGGGGTTCCTGGGGGTTTTTTGGGGTGCTGACTCAGATTTTGGGGTTCCCATGTGGATTTTGGGGTTCCCATGTGCATTTTTTGGGGTTCCATGTGGATTTTGGGGTTCCCATGTGCATTTTTTGGGGTTCCCATGGATATTTTTGGGGTTCTCATGTGTATTTTGGGATTTTTGGGGTTCCTGGGGTTTTTTTGGGGTGCTGACTCAGATTTTGGGGTTCCCATGTGGATTTTGGGGTTCCCATGTGCATTTTTTGGGGTTCCCATGTGCATTTTTGGGGTTCTCATGTGGATTTTGGGATTTTTGGTGTTCCTGTGGGTTTTTTGGGGTGCTGACTCAGATTTTGGGGATCCCATGGACGTTTTTGGGGTGCTGACTCAGATTTCAGGGTTCCCATGGACATTTTTGGGGTGCTGACTGAGATTTTGGGGTTCCCATGTGTATTTTGGGGTTCCCATGGACATTTTTGGGGTTCCCATGTGGATTTTGGGGTTCCCATGGACATTTTTGGGGTTCCCATGGATATTTTTGGGGTTCCCATGGATATTTTTGGGGTTCCAGGAGCTGGTGAGGGACGGCGGATTCGCGGTGCTGCGCCGGGTGCTGGTGGATTTTGGGGGATCAGCCTCAAGAGGAAATTTTTGGGGGGCCTGGAGCCCGAGGCCGTCAACGTCATGATCGGTGAGGGGGAGGGGACCCCCAATTTTGGGGGGGGTCCCCAATTTGGGGGGGATTTGGGGGGATTTTGGGGTGTCCTGGGTGGTTTTGGGGGGGATTTTGGGGTTTTTTTTGGGGGATTTTTGGGTGGTTTTGGGGGATTTTGGGGGGGATTTTGGGGTGTCCTGGGTGGTTTTTTGGGGGGATTTTTGGGGGTTTTTTGGGGGATTTTTGGGTGGTTTTGGGGGATTTTGGGGGTTTTTGGGGATTTTTGGGTGGTTTTGGGGGATTTTGGGGGATTTTGGGGTGTCCTGGGTGGTTTTGGGGATTTTTGGGGTTTTTGGGGATTTTGGGTGGTTTTGGGGGATTTTGGGGATTTTGGGGTGTCCTGGTTGGTTTTGGGGGATTTTTGGGGGTTTTGGGGGATTTTGGTGGTTTTGGGGGAGATTTTGGGGTTTTGGGGATTTTTGGGTGGTTTGGGGGGATTTTGGGGTGTCCTGGGTGGTTTTTGGGGGGGATTTTTGGGGCTTTTTTGAGGGGTTTTGGGGGTTTTGGGGGATTTTGGGGTTTTTGGGTGTTTTTAGGTGGTTTTTGGGGGGATTTTTAGATATTTTTGGTGTTTTTGGGGTGATTTTGGGACATTTTGGGATGATTTTTAGGGTGATTTTTGGGGTGATTTGGGGATTTTTTTGGGGTGATTTGGGATATTTTTGGGATGATTTTTGGGGTGATTTTGGGGTGATTTTTTTGGGTGATTTTCAGATTTTTTGGGCTGTTTTTGGGGTGATTTTGGGGTGATTTTGGGCTCTTTTCCGGAAGTTTTGGGGGCTGTTTTTGGGGGGATTTTGGGGCTTTTTTGGGGCTGTTTTTGGGGTAGTTTTGGGCTGATTTTGGGCTGATTTTGGGGCTGATTTTGGGGCTGATTTTGGGCTGATTTTGGGGCTGATTTTGGGCTGATTTTGGGCTGATTTTGGGGCTGATTTTGGGGCTGATTTTGGGGCTGATTTTGGGGCTGATTTTTGGGCTGATTTTGGGGTGATTTTGGGGCTGATTTTGGGGGTGATTTTGGGCTGATTTTGGGCTGATTTTGGGGCTGATTTTGGGCTGATTTTGGTGATTTGGGCTGATTTTTGGGGTGATTTTGGGCTGATTTGGGGTGATTTGGGTGGGTATGGTGATTTTGAGGCTTGGGATTGGGGGATTGGATTATGGTTTTGGGGATCGAGGTGGGCTGGTTCGGAATCTGCTGGGGGACTGGGAGGAACTGGGAGGGACTGGGATGGACTGGGACAGACTGGGGCGGACTGGGATTAAACTGGGAGGAACTGGGATGGACTGGGAGGAACTGGGATTGGACTGGGAGGGACTGGGAGAGGATTTATGGTTACTGGTTTATACTGGGAGGGGGACTGGGAGGGATTGGGAGGAACTGGTTTATACTGGAATTACTGGGAGGTAGGACTGGGATTAAACTGGGAGGGACTGGGATGGACTGGGATTGAACTGGGAGGGACTGGGAGAGGATTTATAGTTACTGGTTTATACTGGGAGGGGACTGGGAGGGGATTGTGAGGGACTGGTTTATACAGGAATTACTGGACAGGACTGAGATTAAACAGGAGGAACTGGGGATTAAACTGGGAGGGAACTGGGAGAAGATTTATAGGTTGCTGGTTTATACTGGGAGGCGGACTGGTTTATACTGGAGTAAGGAGTTTGCTGTTACTGGTTTATACTGGTCTACACTGGGCAGGTGTTGGCAGCTGTTCTGGGCGCGTGGGTCCGTGCGGGTCCATACTGGTTTATACTGGTGCATACTGGTTCATACTGATTTATACTGGTTTATACTGGTTTATACTGATTTATACTGGTTTATAATGGTTTATTTAGATGTTGGAGGCTGTACTGGAGCACGCAGACGCTGTTGGGTTATACTGGGTTATACTGGGTTATACTGGTTTCTATGGGTTTACACACGCTCCATACCGCTCCATACCGGTCCATACCGGTCCATACTGGTTTATACTGGTCCATACTGGTTTGTTCAGGTGCTGGAGGCTGTACTGGAGCACGCGGGACGCTGTTGGGTTATACTGGTTTATACTGGTCCATACTGGTTTATACTGGTTTATACTGGTTTACTCAGGTGCTGGAGGCTGTACTGGAGCACGCGGACGCTGTTGGGTTATACTGGGCTATACTGGGTTATACTGGTTTCTGCGGGGTTTCTACCGCTCCATACCGGTCTGTACTGGTCCATACTGGTTTATACTGGTCCATACTGGTTTATACTGGTTTATACTGGTATTCCCAGGTGCTGGAGGCTGTACTGGAGCACGCGGGACGCTGTTGGGTTATACTGGGCTATACTGGGCTATACTGGGTTATACTGGTTTTATGGGTTTATACCAGTCCATACCGGTCTGTACTGGTTTATACTGGTCCATACTGGTTGATTCAGGTGCTGGAGGCTGTACTGGAGCACGCGGGACGCTGTTGGGTTATACTGGGTTATACTGGGTTATACTGGGTTTTACTGGTTTCTATGGGTTTATACCAGTTCATACCGGTCTGTACTGGTTTATACTGGTCCATACTGGTTTATTCAGGTGCTGGAGGCTGTACTGGAGCACGCGGGGACGCTGTTGGTTATACTGGGTTATACTGGGTTATACTGGGCTATACTGGGTTGCACTGGTTTCTATGGGTTTATACCGCTCCATACCGGTCTGTACTGGTCCATACTGGTTTATACTGGTCTATACTGGTCCATACTGGTATTCCCAGGTGCTGGAGGCTGTACTGGAGCACGCGGGGACGCTGTTGGGTTATACTAGGTTATACTGAGGCTATACTGGGTTATACTGGTTTCTATGGGTTTATACCGGTCCATACACGGTCCATACTGGTTTATACTGGTCCATACTGGTTTGTTTAGGTGCTGGAGGCTGTACTGGAGCACGCGGGACGGCCGCCGCTGCTGGTATCGCTGCCGGATCCTGGAGCAGCCGGGAGCCGCGGGGGAGGGGCAGGACCCCGGGAACCCCGGAGAGGGCCGAACCATCGTCCATGGGACCCCCGGTAACATCCCATAATAACCCTGAGAGACCCCTCCCCAAATTCACACAGAGACCCCTCCCCACATTAACAGAACCATCGTGCACGGGACCCCCGGTACAGCCCATAATAACCCTGAGAGACCCCTCCCCAAATTAACCCTGACTCCCCCGAGGAGAACAGAACCATCGTCCATGGGACCCCCGGTACAACCCATAATAACCCTGAGAGACCCCTCCCCAAATTCACACTGAGACCCCTCCCCAAATTAACAGAACCATCGTGCACGGGACCCCCGGTAACATCCCATAATAACCCCTGAGAGACCCTGAGACCCCCTCCCCAAATTCACACTGAGACCCCTCCCCAAATTAACAGAACCATCGTCCATGGGACCCCCGGTACAGCCCATAATAACCCTGAGAGACCCTGAGACCCCTCCCCACATTAACACAGAGACCCCTCCCCAAATTAACTGAACCATCGTGCACGGGACCCCCGGTAACATCCCATAATAACCCCTGAGAGACCCCTCCCCACATTAACAGAACCATCGTCCATGGGACCCCCGGTAACATCCCATAATAACCCTGAGAGACCCCTCCCCAAATTAACAGAACCATCATGCACAGGACCCCCGGTAACATCCCATAATAACCCCCTGAGAGACCCTGAGACCCCTCCCCAAATTAACCGAACCATCGTCCATGGGACCCCCGGTAACATCCCATAATAACCCCCTGAGAGACCCCTCCCCAAATTAACAGAACCATCGTCCATGGGACCCCCGGTAACATCCCATAATAACCCTGAGAGACCCTGAGACCCCTCCCCAAATTAACAGAACCATTGCCCACGGGACCCCCGGTAACATCCCATAATAACCCTGAGAGACCCCTCCCCACATTCACACTGAGACCCCTCCCCAAATTAACAGAACCATCGTGCACGGGACCCCCGGTACAGCCCATAATAACCCCTGAGACCCCTCCCCAAATTAACACTGAGACCCCTCCCCAAATTCACACACGGACCCCCAGGGACCTCCCCCAAACCCAACCCCCACCCACAGGACCCCTCCCCAAATTCCCCCTGAGACCCCTCCCCAAATTCACTGAAACCCCTCCCCAAATTCATCCTGAGACCCCCCTGAGACCCCTCCCCAAATTCATCCTGATCCTCCCCAAATTCTCACTGAGCCCCCCCCGGGACCCCTCCCCAAATCCTGGTGACCCCTCCCCCCCTCCCCCCCCCAGACCCTTTTTTTGGGGTGGGGGAGGGGATTTTGAGACCCCTCCTCCCCCCTCTCATTTTTGCCCCTCCCCCCCCCTCAGGTTCCAGCCCGGGACCCCCCCCCAGCCCGGGGGGTGGGGGAGGGGAGGGGGGAGGGGACAGCAAGGTCCCCGATGTCCCCAAGGCGCCCCTCCCCCCGGGGGTGTCCCCCCCCCGCCGGCCCCCCCCAGGCAGCTCCTCACGGCCCCTCCCCCCCCCGGGTGAGTGACAGGGGGACACTGGGGGGACATTGGGGACATTGGGACATTGGGGACACTGGGGGGACATTGGGGACATTGGGGGGACACTGGGGACATTGGGGGACACTGGGGGACATTGGGGGGACATTGGGGGACATTGGGGGGACATTGGGGACATTGGGGACATTGGAGACACATTGGGGACACATTGGGGACATTGGGGGACACTGGGGGACATTGGGGACATTGGGGACATTGGGGACATTAGGGGACATTGGGGGGACATTGGGGGGACATTGGGGACATTGGGGGACATTGGGGACACTGGGGACATTGGGGGACATTGGGGACATTGGGGGACATTTGGGGACATTGGGGACATTTGGGGACATTGGGGGGGGGACAATGGGGACATTGGGGACATTGGGGACATTGGGGACATTGGGGACATTTGGGGACATTGGGGACATTGGGGACATTGGGGACATTGGGGACATTGGGGACATTGGGGGACATTGGGGACATTGGGGGACACTGGGGGGACATTGGGGACATTGGGGGGACATTGGGGACATTGGGGACATTGGGGACATTGGGGGGACATTGGGGGGACATTGGGGACATTGGGGGACATTGGGGACATTGGGGACATTGGGGGACATTGGGGGACATTGGGGGCATTGGGGACATTGGTGGCATTTGGTGGCATTTGGTGCCACCAGTGCCACCCCTGCTGTCCCCCCAGGCCACCCCCCGCTGGTGCCGCGTCACATCCCGACCGTGGGGGACCCCGAGGTGTCCCCGAGGCCGCGGTGGCCTCGCCGGGCCCTGTCCCCAATGTCCCCAGCGATGTCCCCAGCGATGTCCCCAATGTCTCCAGCGATGTCCCCAATGTCCCCAGCTGGGGCCACCCGCCGGGGACACCCCCCGGGGCCACCGGAGCCGGCGGTGACGTCACCCAACGGGACGGGGACATCGGGCAGGTCAGTGTCACCAAACGGGGACAGGGACAGGGACAGGGACAGGGCCACCCCCAGGCCGTTGTCACCTCCCTGGGTGGTGGCAGTTCCCAGGGTGACGTCACCTCAGTGCCATTGTCACCATTGTCACCTCCCAGGCCGATGCCACTCCCGAGGCTGTCGTCCCCCAATGGCGCGATGACGTCACCCAATGGCGCGATGACGTCACCAAATGGAGCGATGACGTCACCCAATGGCGCGATGACGTCACCCAATGGCGCGGTGGCGCCGCCGTTGTCATTGTCACCTGACCCGATGACGTCACCCAAGGGCGCGGTGGCGTCACCGACGTCCCCCCCGGGGCCAGCGCGGCTCTGGGGACAGCGGGCGGCGCCGGAGGGGACAGCCAGGTCAGTGCCACCCCCGGGGGACAGTGTCACCTCAGCTGGGGACAGTGCCACCCCCCTGGGGTCATTGTCACCCCCCTGGGGACAGTGCCACCCCCCCTGGGGTCATTGTCACCTCCCTGGGGTCATTGTCACCCCCCTGGTCATTGTCACCCCCCTGGGGTCATTGTCACCTCATCTGGGGTCATTGTCACCCCCCTGGGGACAGTGCCACCTCCCTGGGGACATTGTCACCTCAGCTGGGGACATTGTCACCTCCCTGGTCAGTGTCACCTCCCTGGTCACAGTTTCCTCCCTCATTGTCACCCCCAGAACTCACTGTCACCCTCATTGTCACCTCCCCCCGTCCCCGTTGTCACCTGTCCTCATTGTCACCCCTCCATCCCCATTGTCACCCCCAATGTCACCCCAATGTCGCCCCAGATCCCATTGTCACCCCATTGTCACCCCCACTGTCACCCTATTGTCACCCCCTATCCCCATTGTCACTTGTCCCCATTGTCACTCGCTGTCCCCATTGTCACCTGTCCCCTGCTGTCCCCATTGTCACCTCCCTCACGCCATTGCCACCTGTCCCCATTGTCTCTCCTGTCCCCATTGTCACCTGTCCCCTGCTGTCCCCATTGTCACCTGCCATCCCCATTGTCACCTGTCCCCACTGTCACCTGTCCCCTGCCGTCCCCACTGTCACCTCCCTGACCCTGTTGTCACCTGTCCCCACAGGCCCCTCCCCCCGCAGCCGCCACCGTCCCCTCCCCGCGGTGACACCAGCGATGACGAGGACGATGCCACCCCCAGCAGCGAGGACAATGCCACCGGCGCGGGCCCGGTGCCACCTCGGGCTCGGGGACAGGGACAGGGACAGGGACAGGGACGGGGACAAGGGCGGGGCCGTTACTATGGTTACGCCCGCAGGGTGGTGGCCCCGGCGCTGGCGCTGTCCCCAATGTCCCCAATGTCCCCAATGTCCCCGTGTCCCCACATCCAGCAGCTGGACGGGGCCGACGATGGCACCCGGGGCCCGGCGGGGACAGAGGGGACAGAGGAGGGGACAGAGGGGACAGGGCCACCCCCAGGGCCACCCCCAGGGCCCCCCCAGGAGGGGCTGCCCCCGGACATCGTGGAGTTCGTGCTGCGCGGTGTCACCGCTGGGGACAGCGGGGACAATGGGGACAGCGGGGACAATGGGGACAGCGGGGACAGCGGGGCCTGGCAGGGACAGCGGCTGGGGGACATCAGTCAGAGCCACCAACTTGGGGACATCAGTCAGAGCCACCAGCTTGGGGACATTGATCAGAGCCACCAACTTGGGGACATCAGTCAAAGCCACCAGCTTGGGGACCTTGATCAGAGCCACCAACTTGGGGACATCACCAAGAGCCACCAGTCTGGGGACATTGATAGAAGCCACCAGCTTGGGGACATTGATCAGAGCCACCAGCCTGGGGACATTGGCCAAGGACACAAGTTTGGGGACGTTGATCAGAGCCACCAGTTTGGGGACATCAGTCAAAGCCACCAGTTTGGGGACATCGCTGACGGCCGCCGGTTCATGGACATTGATGGAAGCCACCACCTTGGGGACATTAATCAAAGCCACCAGTTTGGGGACATTAATCAAAGCCACCACTCTGGGGACGTTAATCAGAGCCACCAGCTTGGGGACATCACTCAGGGCCACCAGCTTGGAAATGTCCAGGGCCACCAGCTTGGGGACATGAGCCAAGGCCACCAGCTTGGGGACATGAGCCATGGCCACCGCCGGGGTGGTGGCAGTGCCACCAACGGCCACGGGGACGCCTTGGGGACACCTTGGGGACATCCCAAGAGGCCGGGGGAGGGGACGGGGCCGGGGACGAGAGCGCGGCTGGAGCTGGACAGTGGGGACAGCAGGTGGGGACAGTGGGGACATTGGGGGATTTGGGGACATTGGGGGATTTGGGGACAGTGGGGGATTTGGGATATTGGGGACATTGGGGACATTGGGGGGATGTGGGATATTGGGGACATTGGGGGGACATTGGGGACACATTGGGGACATTGGGGACATTGGGGGATTTGGGGACATTGGGGGATTTGGGATATTGGGGACATTGGGGGACATTGGGGGATTGGGGACATTTGGGGACATTGGGGGACATTGGGGACAGTGGGGGATTGGGGACATTGGGGGATTTGGGGACAGTGGGGGATTTGGGATATTGGGGGGATTTGGGGACATTTGGGGGGATTTGGGATATTGGGGACATTTGGGGACATTGGGGACACTGGGGGGATTGGGGACATTTGGGGACATTGGGGGACATTGGGGACAGTGGGGGGATTGGGGACAGTGGGGGGATTTGGGATATTGGGGACATTGGGGGGACATTGGGGGACATTGGGGGGATTTGGGACATTGGGGGGACATTGGGGGGACATTGGGGACGTTGGGGGACACTGGGGGGACATTGGGGGACATTGGGGATACTGGGGGGACATTGGGGACATTGGGGACAGTTTGGTGTCCCGTGTCCCAATTTTGGTGTCCCTTGTCCCCAATTTTGGTGTCCCCTGTCCCCTCCCCCCAGGGTGAAGGAGGAGCCGGAGGAGCTGATGAGCGACAGCTGCGGGTGAGACCCAAAATGTCCCCAAAATGTCCCCAAAATGTCCCCAAAAACTCCAAAAATTCCCAAAATTTCCCCAAAAAAATCCCCCAAATTCCCAAAAATCCCCAAAATCATAAAAAAATCCCCAGAAAATCCCCAGAAATTCCCAAAAATCCCCAAAATTCCCCAAAGTTCCCCAAAATCCCCAGAAATTCCCAAAAATTCCAAAAATCCCCCAAAAAAATCCCAAAAAATTCCCAAAATTCCCCCCAAATTCTCTAAATTCCCAAAAATCCCCCCAAAATGCCCAAAATTCCCAAAATGCCCCAAAAATTCCAAAAATTTCCCCAAAAAATCCCCAAAATTCCCCAAAAAAAAAAAAAATCCCCCAAAATTCCCCAAATCCCCAAAAATTCCCAAAAATCCAGAAAATATCCTCAAAAACCCCCAAAAATTCCCCAAATTCCCAAAATCCCCGAAAATTCCAAAAATTCCCAAAAATCCAAAAAATTCCCCCAAAATTCCCCAAAATTCCCAAAAATCCCCAAAATGGTGAAAAATTCCCGAAAATCCCCAAAAAATCCCCAAAAATTCCCAAAAACCCCCCAAAAAATCTCCAAAATTCCCAAAAATCAAAAAAAATCCCCAAAAATCTTCCAAATTCCCAAAAATCCCCCAAAATTCTCCAAATTCCTCCCCCAGGTCCCCCCCCAGTGACGTCACCTCGGAGCCGCCCTGGGCCACCTGTGCAGGTGAGGGGGGAGGGGCGGGGCCAAGATTTTGGGGGGATTTTGGGGGAATTTTGGGAATTTTTGGGGAATTTGGGGGAATTTTGGGGAATTTGGGAATAATTTTCGATAATTTTTTTGTTGATTTGGGGCAAAATTTTGGGTTGATTTTGGGCACATTTGGGGCTGATTTTGGGTCGATTTTGGGTCAATTTTGGCCGATTTTGGGTAAAAATTTTGGGTGAATTTCGGTCAGTTCTGGGTTGATTTTGGTGAATTCTGGGCAGATTTTGGGTGAATTTCGGGTGAATTTTTGGTGAATTTTGGTAAATTCTGGGCTAATTTTGGTGAATTTTGGGTCAATTTGGGTGAATTTCGGTGAATTCTGGGCTCATTTCGGGTGAATTTTGGGTAAAATTTTGGGTGAATTTGGGTGAATTTCGGCTGATTTGGGGTAAAAATTTTGGGTAAATTTCAGTGAATTCTGGGTTGATTTTGGGTGAATTTTGGTAAATTTTGGGTAATTTCAGGTTAATTTTGGCCAATTTTGGGTAAAAATTTTGGGTAAATTTCGGTCAATTCTGGGCCGATTTTGGGTTAATTTTGGGTAATTTCAGGTCAATTTTGGGTGAATTTTGGTTAACTTTGGGTAAATTTTGGCTGATTTTGGGTAAAAATTTTGGGTGAATTTCGGTGAATTTTGGGCTGATTTTGGGTGAATTTTGGGTAAATTTTGGTTAAATTTGGGTAAATTTTGGCCGATTTTGGTAAATTTTTGTACATTTTGGGTGAATTTCGGATGAATTTTGGGTGAATTTCTGTGAATTTCGGTCAATTTTGGGCTGATTTTGGGTGAATTTTGGGTGAATTTCGGTGAATTCTGGGTTGATTTTGGGTGAATTTGGGTGAATTTTGGCCGATTTTGGGCAAATTTTGGGTGAATTTCGGTCAATTCTGGGCTTATTTGGGTGAATTTGGATGAATTTTGGGCTGTTTTCTGTGAATTTTGGGTGAATTTCGGGTGGATTTTGGGTTGATTTCGGGTGAATTTCGGAGAACTTTGGTCAATTCTGGGCCGATTTTGGGTGAATTTCTGTGAATTTTGGTGAATTCTGGGTTGATTTTGGGTGAATTTTGGGTGAATTTTGGCCGTTTTTGGCCGATTTTGGGTGAATTTGGGTGGATTTTGGCCGATTTTGGGTTGATTTTGGTAAATTTTGGTCAATTTGGGGTGAATTTTGGCCGATTTTGGTAAATTTTGGGTGAATTTAGGTGAATTTTGGCCGATTTTGGTAAATTTTGGGTGGATTTTGGCCGATTTTGGGTGAATTTGGGTGGATTTTGGCCGATTTTGGTAAATTTTGGGTGAATTTGGGTGAATTTTGGCCGATTTTGGGTGAATTTCGGTGAATTTTGGCCGAGTTTGGGTGAATTTTGGCCGATTTGGGGTGAATTTTGGGTTGATTTTGGGTAATTTCGGGTAAATTTTGGCCGATTTGGGTGAATTTTGGGTTGATTTTGGGTAATTTCGGGTGAATTTTGGCCGATTTGGGTAAATTTTGGGTTGATTTTGGGTAATTTCGGGTGAATTTCGGCCGATTTGGGGTGAATTTTGGGTTGATTTTGGGTAATTTCGGGTAAATTTTGGCCGATTTTGGTAAATTTGGGGTGAATTTTGGGTTGATTTTGGGTCAATTTTGGTCAATTTTGGTCAATGCAGGCGGCAGCTCCGAGGACGAGGACGAGCCCCTCCCCCCCCCGGGCGGGGCCCCCTCCCCCAGCCCCGCCCCCTCCCCGCCCCTCCCCCACCTGCGCTTCGAGATCAGCAGCGAGGACGGGCTGAGGGTGACGGCCCCGAGCCTGGAAGGTTTGTACTGGTTTATACTGGTTATACTGGTTTGTACTGGGAGGGACTGGTTATACTGGGTTGTACTGGTTATACTGGTTTGTACTGGTTTGTACTGGGAGGGACTGTTATACTGGTTATACTGGTTTATACTGGTTTGTACTGGTTATACTGGTTTGTACTGGGAGGGACTGGGAGGGACTGGGACGGGCTGAGGGTGACGGCCCCGAGCCTGGAAGGTTTGTACTGGTTATACTGGTTTATACTGGGAGGGACTGTTATACTCATTATACTGGTTTATACTGGTTTGTACTGGTTTGTACTGGTTATACTGGTTTGTACTGGGATGGACTGGGAGGGACTGGGACGGGCTGAGGGTGACGGCCCCGAGCCTGGAAGGTTTGTACTGGTTATACTGGTTTATACTGGGAGGGACTGTTATACTCATTATACTGGTTTGTACTGGTTTGTACTGGTTTGTACTGGTTTGTACTGGTTTGTACTGGTTATACTGGTTTGTACTGGGATGGACTGGGAGGGACTGGGACGGGCTGATGGTGACGGCACCCAGTCTGGAAGGTACTGGTTCATACTGGTTTATACTGGTTTATATTGGCTATACTGGTTTATACTGGTTTATACTGGTTATACTGGTTTATACTGGTTATACTGGTTTATACTGGTTTGTACTGGGAGGGACTGGGACGGGCTGAGAGTCACGGCACCCAGTCTGGAAGCTACTGGTTCATACTGGTTTATACTGGTTTATACTGGCTGTACTGGTTTATACTGGTTTATACTGGTTTGTACTGGGAGGGACTGGGACGGGCTGAGGATAACAGCACCGAGCCTGGAGGGTTTGTACTGGGGATGATTTTGGGGTGATTTTGGGGTGATTCGGGGTGATTTAGTGGTTATTTTTGGGATGTTTTTGGGGCTGATTTTGGGTGATTTTGGGTGATTTTGGGGCTGATTTTGGGGCTGATTTTGGGATGTTTTTGGGGGTGTTTTTGGGGTGATTTTGGGATGTTTTTGGGGGTGTTTTTGGGATGTTTTTGGGATGTTTTTGGGCTGATTTTGGGTTGTTTTTGGGATGTTTTTGGGGTGTTTTTGGGGTGATTTTGGGATATTTTGGTTCCCCCGCAGGCGCCTGGCGGGCGGTGCTGGAGCGGGTGCAGGAGGCGCGAGCCAGCGCCCACCTGAGACACCTGAGCTTCGCAGGTGGGACCCAAAAACACCCCAAAAACACACCAAAAACACACCAAAAACACCCCCCAAAACAGCCCCAAATTACCCTAAAACCCAAAAAACACCCCAAAAAACCCGAAACCACCCCAAAAACACCCCAAAAACACCCCAAAAACTGCCCCAAAAACCACCCCAAAACCACCCCAAAAGCACCCCCAAAACACCTCAAAAACACCCCAAAAAACAGCCCAAAAACACCCCAAAAACCGCCCAAAAAACACCCCAAAAACACCCCAAAAACACCCCAAAATTACCCCAAAAACCCCTCAAAAACACCCCAAAAAACAGCCCAAAACCACCCCAAAAACCACCCAAAAACCACCCCAAAAACACCCCAGAAACAACCCAAAACCACCTCAAAAGCTGCCCCAAAAACACCCCAAAAACACCCCAAAAAAACCCAAAAACACCCCAAAAACCACCCCAAAATACCCCAAAATAACCCCAAAAAACCCAAGACTACCCCAAGAAACCTCAAATGACCCCAAAATCACTCCAAAATCACCCCAAAAACTCCCCAAAAACACCCCAAAAATACCCCAAAACCACCCCAAAAACACCCCAAAATCACCCCAGAAACACCCCAAAATCCCCCCCAAACACCCAAAGTCACCCGAAATACCCCCAAAAAAACAAAAAATCACCCCAAAACCTCCCCCAATCACCCCAAAATCACCCAAAAAATCCCCCAAAATCACCCCAAAATTGCCCTAAAAATCCCCCCAAAAATCTCCAAAACCTCCCAAGTGACCCCAAAAACTGCCCCAAAATCCCCCCAAAACAACCCCAAAACCACCAAAAAACACCCGAAAATTCTTGTGAAGCCCCCAGACCCAAATCAGCCCCCAGCCCCAATCACAGCCCCCAGACCCAAATCACAGCCCCCAGCCCCCCTTTAACCCCAGTTGTGAAGCCCCCAGACCCCAATTTTGAGTCCCCCAGACCCCCTTATGAAGCCCCCAGCCCCATTTTGAGTTACCGGACCCATTTTAACCCCGGTTTCGAAGCCCCAGCGCCACCTTGTGAAGCCCCCAGCCCCATTTGACACCTCTCAGTCCTGCTTTTGAAGCCCCCAGACCCATTTTAAATCCCCCAGACCTTTTCTACCCCTGATTGTGAGGCTGCGCCACCCCCTTGCATTGACCAAGCCCCCAGCCCCAATTTTGAGTTAGCCCCATCACCCCCCAGCCCCAATTTCACAGCCCCCAGACCCCCCCAGCCCCAAATCCCCCCCAGCCCCATTTGAAGCCCCCAGCCCCCATTTGAACCCCCAGGAATGAGTGGCCTGAGGCCCCTGGGCATCAGCACCCAGCGCCGTGCCCCATTGAAAGAGCCCCCAGCCCCAAATCACAGCCCCAGCCCCCAAATCACAGCCCCCAGCCCCAAATCACAGCCCCCAGCCCCAAATCACAGCCCCAGCCCCAAATCACAGCCCCAGCCCCAAATCACAGCCC
>JAREIS010001402.1:0-21764 GCA_030060385.1 Muscicapa striata striata
GGTGTTTTCTGCATCAAAATAATATTCCAGTCGTTTTGACTTGGCAATTGGACTTTATCATTGGTAATATAGCAGCTGAAGCTGATTTTGAAGTGAATTTGGTGTTCATTTTCCGGAGATGACCACCTAATTCCTCATTGAAGCAAAGCTTGACAGCTGCCTGCAGAGCCTGAGGTGATGACACAGTTTTTTAAAAATTGATGATTATCTGATCTTATAAATGTATGTTTATTATTTAAGGTATTCTTAATTGTTGTATTGTGTTTTATTTGATAATAGTTTAAAAGAAAATATGAAGTTCAATTATATGTTATGCTTTTGCTTTGCTTGCTTTTAGTAGTACAGATATTTAAAGTATTGTTGATTGTTGTATTGTGTTTTACCTGCAGAAGATTGTGAACTTTAGGTTTGTTCTTTTTTGAAAAGAGGGAGAAACAATAGTATTGTTTTGTTAGATAATAGTTGAAGGAAAATCATCCAATTTTGATCAAAAGTCTAGAGATAAAGAAAATTAAATTGGTCCTTCAAATTAATCATTTGGAGGAAAGGTTTTTGCTTATGTCTCCACAGGGAGAAAGCTGAACTGGATGTCAGTGAAATATGTGAAGCCATATCGAGCACAGGTGCAAGCAGATGCTAACCCTGAAAGTGAAGAGGCAAGCTCACAGATTGGATCAGAAACAAAGTTCGAGAACTCCTCTTCAGTCAACATATAAAGAACTTAAAAATTGAAAGTGAAACATGTTTATTCAGATAGTATTGTATTCCATTCCTTTGTCAGTTGTGTTTGGTTTTGTTTGATCATTTTGATCTTTCTCCTTTGTAGAAAAGAAGATTTTTGAAAGTAGATTTTTATATATGAATGGGACTTGTAATTCTTCTGCTGACTTTGCCATGCATCATCAAGTGTACTGCATTCCATGGGCCATGAACAAAGTTGTAAAAGAAGGTCTTTTTAGTGCAAACAGAGAGGGGAGATGTGGGAGACCAGGGTGTTTTCCTGACTCCTTTGGGGATGGAAAAACCCCTCTGGCAGGCCTCTCAGGGACCCCCAAGTGAGGCCAGGGGGGTCAGGGGCCTGGACCCTGCCCCAAGATATGATTTGCCAACATTGCAGGAAGAATTACAAGTCACAAAAATAAGTAAAGTGTAAATTAGAGTATTAGAATGTAGAATAAGTAGATTTTTGGATTGTTTATGATAAGGGCCATGTGGCCAACATGGAGAATTTGGGGCGTGGTGTGCCACTTCCTTCTTCTTCTCTGTGCCATCCATGTTGGATGACATGCTGGCAGCCACAGATTGGATGGGGACAAAACTGGACATTGTAATAAGGTTGTGCTGTATTGGAAGGTAATTGTAAATATTGAAGACGTAGATTAGAGTATAAAAGATAAGTCCTGCCTCTCGCAGGGGGCATTTGATCATGGTCACCTAGCAGAGCGGACCTCTGTCAGCCTGGCTGGGACACTTTGTAGATAAGATACAATAAACAGCCAAAATTATGGGTGATTTTCTGTCTCCTGATATGTATTTCTTATTGTTCCCAGGGACTGGTCCATGGTGTTACAGGATTTGTTGTTGTGTCTCTTCATCTTTTCCCCATTTTTGGGAGCTCCATCCAGTCAGGGCTGCATGATTTAACCACTTTTCTCTAATTAAATCATCAGATACTTGGATTCCCAACCAGTTTCTCTGGATTAGCAATAACACCCCAGTGCTCTAATACACTCTATATAACAGACAGTGACAGCACATGTTGGTGTGGGGAGAGAGTGATTCCCCCCCAGTTATTTTTAGTAAAGTTTTCACAACATTCTCCATTTGCTGTTTCCCTTTGCAGCTTAACCAATTTCTGTTGCAGTCAGATATCCTCACTATGGGCTCTGCCTTCAGCTGTGCAAATTCCATCTGTGCAGGCAGGCAGACCTTGGGGTGAGGGCCAGAGGGAATCAGCCCAATTCCTCCCACAGACAAGGAGACCCTGGTACATTGTCCACACTTTGCCCCAGCAGTGTTAATTTGCATTTCTAAATCTCCTCTTCTGGCTGTCTGGAACCCCTGCTTCTCTTCCAGAGCAGCCATTGGATGACTCATATGTGGCCCCCCCACAATCTGTTGGTTTTTTTTCTTATTAACAATATTCTATTAACATTTTATCTGTTAAAGTGTCACTTCTAATGCTCTTCCAGCTTTGCAAAATCCATCCTAAAGGGGAACATTGAAAACCCCATACTGAAATTTTGCCATCAATAAGAGTCACCCACGTATATACACAAAAAATTCCAATGCAAATGGTCAAACACTGCACATGGGAGGAAAAGATGGGATTGTGCAGGAGAAGGAGGAATAGTAGGAGGAAGAAGAATGTGAGGAAGAGTAGGTACAAAGGATGAGGAGGAGGTGCAGACACAGGAAGGAGCACAAGGTTCCAGCCCTCCCTGTATCTGCAGCCTCTCCCCAGCCCCAGGAGCATTGTCCCCATCACATGCAGCAGGTGACCAAAGAGAGGGATCCATGATTTTCACAGGGGTGAATCTTGCTGTTTGTGAGCTTTATTTGGCTTAACGTTGGTGTTTTCCTTTTTTGAAGGGGCTGAATCTTTCTGTTTTGGAAGTGGTTTGTCCAAATCTTGCTGTTTGGTGGGTTTTTCATCAGTGCTGTGATATTTGGAGGATTTTTGGGCTGAATCTTGGTATATTGGACGTTCTTACATGCGCAAGGTGCCCAATGACTTCCTGAAATGAACTTGAGCATGGAAGAACCCCCAGCCCAAGGCTCTCCTCTTGCTTTTTCCCCCAAACCAGGATTTTGCATTCCCAAGGCGTGGGAGGATGGAGGAGGAGGAAAAGCCCCAGAAATCCCTCAGGAGGAGGGGCTGCAAACCCAGCCCAGGGAGCTGCGAGGAGGAAAGACCCTCCCTGAGCCGGGAAGGCGGCCGGAGATGCAGGCAGAGCTCAGAGCTGGTGGAGAAGCCTCATGGAGGGGAGAAGCCCCACAAGTGCTTGGAATGTGGGAAGGGTTTCAGGTGGAGCTCTGACCTGATCCGACACCAGAGGATCCACACTGGGGAACAGCCCTATGAGTGTGGGGAATGTGGGAAGAGCTTCAGCCGTGGCTCCCACCTGATCCAACACCAGATGATCCACAATGGGGAACGGCCCTATGAGTGTGGGAAATGTGGGAAGAGCTTCAGGGAAATATCTGATCTGATGCGGCACCAGGTGATCCACACAGGGGAACAGCCCTACACCTGCTTGGAATGTGGGAAGAGCTTCGGATGGAGCTCCGCCCTGAGAGTCCACCAGCGCATCCACACTGGGGAGAGGCCCTATGAGTGTCCTGTGTGTGAGAAGAGGTTTCAGACCAGCTCCGATTGCCTCAAACATGAGCGGATTCACACAGAGGAGAGGCCCTTCCTCTGCCCCGACTGTGGGAAAGGATTCAACCACAACTCCACCCTCACTGTCCACCGGCACATCCACACTGGGGAGAGGCCCTACGAGTGTCTTGAGTGTAGGATGAGCTTCTACTCGAGCTCTCACCTGACCCAACACCAACATAGGCAGCATTAAGGGAAGCCCTGTGAGTGCCCCGAGTGTGGGAAGAGCTTCGTGCTCTGCTCCAGCTCCATCCCCCATGGGAGGATCGGTGTTGGATGATCCCCAGTGACCCCTGTTGGGCAGAGCCCTGGTGATCCGTGGTCCTGGTGATCCCCGATTAGTGGGGGGAAAGAGTTTGTGGTGATTTCTTTACCTTCTCCTTGTCCTGCTTTGATTTGTTTGCTAATAAATTCACTCACTGTACCCAGGCCGGGTCTGTTGTTCTGTTTGGGAACTGTTCCTGTTGGGTCCTTTTCTTGTTCTTCCCATCTTAACCTGATCCAGAATCTCTTGGTTAAATTTTTGCTCCCCTGTGCAGCTGGAGGGGTTGGGCCACAGTGGCTGTGGTGAGTTCCTGGCATTGGGCCAGCGTCACCCAGGCCATGGGCACCTCTGAGATCCCAGTGTGGTGATGCATTCCCCCACTTCTAGAGAAAGTGCCGACCCAAACTGAAGCCAGGATGAAACATCATTATGACTGGAGCCCACTCTCTTGTGACCCTATCAATGGAAATCCCAAAGGAGACCTTTGAGCTCTCCTGGGCCCCCGTGGGCTGTGACCAGCAGTGTCCCTCTGAGGGGCTCTCAGAGCCAGCAAACCCTCGGCTTTGCTGTGCCTGGAGGATCGCCGGAACACGACGTGTCCTGGGCCCATCCCCTCACTCCTCAAGGCCTGATCCTTTGGCCAGCAGGAGATGCAAAAACATCTGAAGGGAGGATTTCACTGAGCTCTGAGGGGAATATTTCACAGGTACCTCGCTTGCACTGAGTGTTCCTGTCTCTGTGTGTGCCCCTGCACATATGGTATAGCAAATCTGGGAGACATACAGCTTTCCTAGATGTGGAAGCATTTTGGATATCTAAGTTAGGCCTGTAAGCAAGGTTCATTTCTAGTTATGGACTTACTTAAATGCTGCTAAATGTTGTTCTTTTGCTAAGTTGTTAAATGTAAGTCATAAGCTAAGTGTTGTTTTTCTGTTAATTTGCTAAGTTACTCTTGCAAGTTATATCTCTAAGTTAGGTTAAATATTGCTAAGTCTTATTGCCCTTGAATTGTTAAAGTTAGAAGTTAAGTTAGGTGTAAGTTTGGTGTTGTTCCTCACTTGCATTGCTAGGCCTAAAGTATAAGTTAAGTTACAAATTAAGGTAGAAATTAAAGTGCTGCTCGGGGCTGTTAAGTTTTTAGGCCGTGCTCCTTTTAATCCCTGCCCGCACTGTCTTTTGTCCCATGCACCTGAACACAGCACACACCCACCCACACTCCCCTAGAGAGTTCTCAGTTCATTTCTGTTTTGTTTGCCTGGATTTTGTTTGTTTTGTTGTTGCTTGTTTTCCCTTGTTGTGCCTTAGCTCTCCTGTAGGCAGTAGAGTGAATCTCGCCAACGAACTTGTTGTGTTTTGTCGCTTAATAATAAATCTGACTTTTTCTCATGCCCTTGCCAGCGATTTTTAATCGATCTCAAACACTCTCATTCATGACAGCACCACAATGTCCCCCATCACCGAGGGCCCTGACACACACCCGTGTCACCAAGGGCCACACCCGCACCCAACAGCAGAGGGACAGCCTGGCAGCGGCACGGAGCAGCCCCGGACTCGTGGCCTTGTAGCCCCTGCCGTGCCCAGAGCCCCGGGAGGCTTTGGCCACGGTGCCAGCGACAGCCCCAGCCCCGCCCTGCAGAGCCCTGGGGCTGCAGCCCGGGCTGGCCGGGGCAGCAGGAATTGGCCGGCCGGACGTGCCAGGGCCTTGTGGGCAGTGGCTCCGTGTCCCTGGTGTCCCTTCATCCTCTCCACTCCTGTCCTATGTGCACATTGCTGGATCCAGAGTTCAGTACCTGCTTTTATAGATGGATAGATACATGTGATTATTGTATACACGATTCTCTTGGAGTGAGTTACTGTGATGGTACATTCCATGATCCTCTGCTTTGTGCCCAAGGAATGGTTTTTGTATCTAAACCCCTGGAGCCCAGGACAGGATGTGTGTGGGGCCGGGGCAGGGAGAGGCTCCTTGTTCTCTGTGCGGGCGTTTTGAAGCCTCGCTGCTCGGGTTTTCCGCGGCTCTCTCTGTGCACCGTGGGGTTTTGCTCGGCTCAAAACCCCCGGTCCAAGCCTGGACAGTCTGACCGGTGGCTTCCCCAGGAAACGGCTCTGGCAACTTTTATGGAGACAGACAGCTTTGATCCAATTGTTCGGAAGAAGAACTTTAATGAGGTGAAAACAACAAACAGGAAGGCGTGCACTGCACTAGGAACAAACTGGAAAAAAGCAGGGTCCAGGGTAGAGCAGGGATATTTATACACTTGGGTGCAGGGAGGGATTAAGGCAGGGTCTGAGGGAGAGATCCAATGGGAAAGCGATTAACAATGTTATAATTTCTGCAGTGAAAAGTAACCAATAGTAACAAAGAACTGAGAACTTTCTAGTAACAATCTGCATAACTGAGCAGGGGGATCTTGGGAGTGAGCCTTTTGCTCCCCATGACTACAAAGGGTTTTCCCATGGCTTTAGGCCAAGGTTTTTCCAATTGCTGCTGAGCTAACCTCAACAGTGGCTGAAATGCGTTCTTTGTCTAGGTAAACAAATGATTATTGGTGTTTTCTCGGCTGGGAGCAGCTGCAGTGGCAAGCTGTGATGTCCCTGAAGGGAACTGAGCAGCTGCTCTGTCGCAGCCCAGGGGCTCCGCGCCGGCAGGAGCAGAGCGGTGCTGCTGCAGCCCAAAGCCGCTGTGAGCCGGGCTGAGCCGGGAGAGAAAACAGCCCGAGGCTTCAGCCCCGCTGCTTCGCCTGCCGGGACCGTGCCCGCAGAGCCCGGCTGGGGAGGAGTTCAAGGCTGGACAGCCCCGGGCTTTCATCTCCTTCGGGATAGCCCCTGGGTGGTTTTTTACCCTGGGGGAAAAACAGGTGCCACCTGTACGGTGTGTGGTGAGCAGGGATTTCTCTTTTCTCTGGCATTTTGGATCTTTTGTCCCAGGTGTGTGTGGGGGTAAGGTCTGACAATTTAATATCTAGAAGTCATTTCCTTTTTTTATTATTTTCTTGCCTTGTTGGCTTACTGTTGGTTAATAAACTGTTGGAGTTTTTTCCAGTTTCCTCAAATAATTTCCTATTGGTGGAAAGAGATTATTGGAACCCTGCAGAGGAGACAACACTCACTCCAGAGTGCCCTCTTTAAAATTGTCTCTCAAACTAAGATACCCATCCCTGTGGCCTCGTGCTTCCTCACCCTAATTGGCTCTGGTGGCTCTCCCAGTCCATCCCTGTCTCTCCCAATGTCCTCACAGTCCCTCGCAGTGTCACTAGAGTCCCTCCCAATTCCTCTCAGTCCACGGTCATTCCATTCCCAGTCCACTCCCAGACCTTCTAACTCCACTCCCAGACTTTCACCCTCTCTTCCATGTGCCCTCCCAGTGCCCTTCCAAATCTCTCCCCTTTCTTCCAGTGACCCCTCCAGTCCCTCCCAGCCCATTCCAAGTCCTTTTCAGTCCAAAACCTCCACCCTCTCTCCCATTGCCCCAATCCATTCCCAGTGTTCCCCTACTCTCTCCAATTTCATTCCCAGTCCCTCTCAGTGCCACACTACCCCTCTCCCCTCTCTCCCAGTTACCCCCAGCTGATCCCAGTGTGTCCCCACTCTCTCCCAGTGCCCCCCAGTGTGTCCATCTCACTGTGGCCCTCCAGCTCCCAGCCCAGCCCTGGCTGCCTGCTCTGTTCTGTGATGGATTTCTACCCTGCCCACATCCAGCTGAGGTGGTTCCAGGGCCAGCAGGAGCTCTCAGGGCATGTGGTGGCCACTGACCTGGTCCCCAATGGAAACTAGACTTCTACCAGCTCCTGGTGCTGCTGGAACCCCTCCCCCAGTGCTGGGTCACCTCCAGCTGCCAGGTGGAGCACGTCAGCCTGGAGCACCCCCTGAGCCAGCACTGGGGCACAGCCTGGACCCCACAGTGCAGGGGAGTGGGGAGGCACTGGGGGGGTTGGGAGAGGGATTGGAGTGTGCTGGGAATAACTGGGAGGGAGTTTGAGATAGACTGGTTTAAATTGGGAGTAGGGTACAGAGTCTAGAAGGGCTGAGAAGGGATTTGAAGGATGCTGAGTAGGGTGGAATAGGGTTCTGGGGGTCCTGGTGGGCACTGGGAGGGAGTTTGGGGGTGTTGGGTGTAACAGGGAGGGATTTGAGTGAGTCTGGAGGGGATGGAAAAAGATCAAGGATTGGAAAGCAGGTATTGGAATGAGGTTGTTTCTGCTGAAAAGAGATTGGGAGGATCTTGGTGAGTCCTGGTGGGGCTGAGAAGGGACTGGGAGAGGGTTTGGGGGTCCTGGGGTGGTGGGGGCGAACAGGGAGGGGGCTAAGGAGGGGCTTTGATGGGTTTGGGGAAGGCTGGAAAGTGACAGAGAGGTCTCAGGGAGTTCTGGGTGGGCTCAGAGCAAATTGGAGGGTACTTGGAAGGGCTTGGGATATCTGTGAGAGGCTTTGGCAGGCTCTGACCCCTGCAGAGCCCCAGAGGTGCTGCCAGACACCGCCCATAGAAGGGTGGAGATGGGGATCAGGGGCTCTGTCTTGGGCTTCATCTTCCTTGAACTGGGGTTTTGCCTTCTACTTGTGCTAGAGGGTGAGTGGGGGACCTGGGGGATCGTGTTCCCCCTCCCCAAGAGCATGTGTGCTCTCCCTGGAGCCTTCCCGCAGTCGGGGCAGCGGAAGGGCCTCTCCTCTGTGTGAATCCGCTCATGTAGGAGGAGATTGGAGCTGGTCTTAAACCTCTTATCACACACAGGACACTCGTAGGGCCTCTCCCCGGTGTGGATCCGCTGGTGGACTCTCAGGTTGGAGCTGACCCCAAAGCTCTTCCCACATTCCAAGCAGGTGTAGGGCCGTTCCCCTGTGTGGATCACCTGGTGCCGCATTAGGCTGGAGATGTCTCTGAATCCCTTCCCACAGTGCCCGCAGTCATAGGGACGTTCCCCATTGTGGATCATCTGGTGCCGGATCAGCTCAGAGCTCCATCTGAAACCCTTCCCACATTCCAAGCACTTGTGGGGCTTCTCCCCTCCATGAGGCTTCTCCACCAGCTCTGAGCTCTGCCTGCATCTCCGGCCGCCTTCCTGGCTCAGGGAGGGTCTTTCCTCCTTGCAGCTCCCTGGGCTGGGTTTGCAGCCCCTCCTCCTGAGGGATCTCTGAGGCATTTCCTCGTCCTCAATCCACCCACGCCTTGAGAATGACAAATCCTGTTTTGTGGGGAAAAAACAAGAAGAGATCACCATGGACTGGGAGTTCCTCCGTGCCCAAGTTCATTGCAGGAAGTCATTGGGCATCTTGTGTCTGTAAGAACCTCCCAACCACCAAGATTCAGACCCAATATCTTCCTGTCTTGGTTTGAAGGACAGATGTCTGCTATGAAAGGCAAGAGCCTCTCTTTGAAATGAAGACTGTAAACCCCCACCTGCCAAATCATTATAATTTTGAGATTAAGGGGCTCTCAGGCAACATATGGGAATAGGAACAACACTAGGAAAATTAAAATAGAGATACAGTATTACAAAGAGTAAAGAACAAACCCAAAACACTCACCCAGTCGGAATACAACCTGACACTCCGCCAGTCAGGGTGCTGGTAGCAGTCCCATTAAATGGTGACTGCAGTCCTCCTGGAGTGGCAGATGTAGTTCAATTGAAGCAGTGGTCCTGTAGAAGGGTGCAGTTTTCCTCTGAAGCTCCAGTGATGATGTGGAAAGGTCTGGTTTTCCTCTGGAATCCATAGGAAAAAGGCTCCCCTGATGTTCGAAATCACAGTTTTTATCCAGGTAGAAAAGTCTTGGCTCCTCCCCCTGGCTGGAGCATCTCCCAATGGGATGATGTAATTTTATCAGTCATGCTGTGGGACTCAATTGCCCATTAACAGATGGTATATTCCTGGAGAAATGATGGGTTGTGGAAAAGATAAAGATGACTGCCCCACCTGGTTTTAACAGATAGCCCATTAACAGATAATATCTCCCACGGAGATAAGGATCACTGCCCCACCTGGATTCAACAGATGCTGATACAATGCATACTTTTGGTCACATCCTGTATAGCAACCTAAGACAAAGTTTTATTCTGCATTTTATTATTTCTTTAGTTTGTTAATAAAAGTTTCCTTTACACACTTTAAGTTTTAAGCCTGCCTTGCTTTGCTCCTAATCCTGTCTCACAGCAGGAAATGAGCGTACTGAAATTGGCAAATCCAAACAACTACACCACCTTACTTCTGCTACTTACTCCATTTTAGAAACTTTGTTCCATTTCTCCTGCCTCGACTCAATAGTGTTCCCTCTTCTCTTATTCCAAAACCTCTTTGTTTTCTTTCCCCACAGGTATCACCAGAAGCTGCTCCTTCCTGAGCATGCAGATTGGCCAGGAAAGTCCAGAAAGCAAAAGTGGAGGCCAAGGCCATTGCAGAAGGGGTTCCTTTCAGCCAAACACACAGCAGCAATTGCCAGGAGCTGTCACCTCCCAGCCCATGACTTTAAGGATGCTGTGGTAGCACCAAAGCAGAAGACGCTTGGTGCTCTGATGGAACAGGTTCCTCCAGAAGAAAAGGTGTTGTTCCTATGTGCAGGAACTCTGTGGTACCAGCCCTGGAGGAGCAGGGTGAAGGAGATCTCCAGCCTTGGGATATTTCTGCAAGAGCCTTCACCGCTGCAGAGCCTCGGTGAGAGCTGCCAGAGTGCAGAGGGAGGCAGCCCTTTGGACAGGCGTCCCTGCTCCCTCAGAGCCACGGCTGTGAGACAAACAGCCTCATCCCTGAGGATGCAGATGGGCAGGAAATGCCTGGAAGTAAAAAGGGGAGCCCAGCTGTGTCCAAGAAGCTGTTCCCAGAGGCAAGTGTCCCGGCAGGAAGTGTCCTGGAGCCACTTGTGTTCAGCCACTCAATATCCCATGCTCTGCCATGGAGGAGGTGACAGAGAGCCGGGAGGGAGCATGTCCAGGAGAGCGGAACAGATTGGACAGGGGGATATTCTGGGTGCTGGGAGCACCTGGATGTGGGAGCAGCCAGCTCCTGCTGCCTTTTGGTGGTGCCTGAGCAGGGCTGTGACGATGCCAGGGACATCCTGAGGCGACATCTCCCCTGTCCGTCTGGGCGTGCGCTCGGTCCCAAAGCTCACCCTGATCCTGAGCTCAGTCTCACTCCATGCTGAGACACACTCACGGCCCCAGATTTAATATCATTCCAGATCCAGATTGGTGCAGACCCAGAGCTAATCTCAAGGCCAGGCCTAAGGCAAATGGCACATTTAGCCTTAACCAGAATTCCAGCTCGAATCTAAAACCAAGACCTAACTGCTAAGCCTAGCCCCAATTTCAGCCCCTTGCAAATGCTCAGCCCAAAACAAAATGCCATGTCCAGCTCTAAGCCCCAGTCCAGCCTCAGCTGCAACTCTAAGCCCAACCCCAAAGGCAGTCTCAAGCTTTAAGTGCAGCTTTGAGCGCCAGCCCACACTCCAACGCCAGCTTTAGCTTGAACTCTCAAACTCAGCCCCAATTCCTGCCCTAAGGCCAACATAATTGTTGGACCTAAGCCCAATGGCAATCCCAGTCGCAGTCCCTAGCCCAAGCCTGGCTCTAAGCTCAAGGCTACTGTGATAAATATATTACAGTGTTGGCTTTAACAATTGTTAGAATCAATTCTATGTGTTTTATAAGGTTGACTTTTGTAAAAGAAGTTTTGCTAAACTTGAGAGATCTTTTAAAGTGAATGTTGTGTTTTGATACCAATGCTGAAGAATTGTTTTAATGTTAACATTTAACCAATGAAGGAATGGAAAGCTGTTGAATGTAATGAAAAGTAACAAATTATCAGGACTGGGACAACTGCATATGGTTGAAAAAGGTGGGATGTGGGAGGAACTGTGTTAAAATGTTTGAATGCGTCTCTAAAACACAGCCTCCTTTTGTCCTCATTGTCCCATCTGCATTTGTCTCTCCCTTTGCCCACTGGCTGAGGTACTTGGAAGGTTCACACATCCTGATCCACCTACTGCATGTCCCCCTTAATATGCACCTCTACTATGATATTAATTTCACTGCTTTGACTCCTCCTCTTCTTATTTTTGTCACTGCCTGCTGTGTCTCCTAGACAAGAGATCACTGAGACTGGAGGCATTCAAGGAAGCCAGGGAACACTTGGGACTCCCACAATTTTCTCTAGAATTGTGTTTACAGTATTTTAATTTCTCTTGAGTCAATCTCTCTTCCTGAGTCCTCTTTGGTTTTGGGATTATTCTTGAAAGGAATGTTGGATTTGTCTTTACAAACGAGCTGTGTACCTGCTGGTAGATGAGGCCAGCATTGAGAGATAAAAGAAACAATGGGATGGATTCCACTGATTGATGAATGGAAAATGATAATTGCCTTTACAAACAAAGTTGAGGTTTGCTGATAAGTGAAACAGGATATTGAAAAAAGAAAGAAGCAATGGGGAAAAACTATGACTTCTAGAAGAATTAAAAATCAAAACGGCGGGTTATACATCAAAGGGGAATCTCAGGTATGAGGCATTCCAGGAAGTCTGTACCTCTCAAGTACCTCGGCCAAAGGAAAAGGAGATAGGGAAATACGGACAGGAAAATAGGGTAAATAGGAGGCTGCGGCCCCCAAAAATCTGAGAAATCACAGAGGAATGGCCCATGGCCTCTCCCTTTATTCGAATAAAGAAAAGAAGGACTCCTCTGTCTCCTTTTTGGACATAAACTTCTGGTGTTTGAGGATTAATTTTCCTGACATTCTCAGTGACCTCATTGTCTGTCCTTGTAATTCCAATGATAAATGGGTGCTTTGCCCCAGCAGTGTTAATTTGCATTTCTAAAGCTCCTTTCCTGGCTGCCTGGTACCACTCTGTCTCTTATGGAGCAGCCATTGCATGACTCACATATGGCCCTTCACAATCTGCTTTTTACTTGACATCTTTAGTGTTAGACAGTCAAGGCATTATTTGATTCTTGCGAAGATGTGCAACAGAAATAATTTCTTCCACATATAGCCCAGGTGTGCAGAGAAAATCATTCCATGACACGTGAGTTGTACAGGATTTCTAAATTTCATGCAGTGTGAACCCACTGAAATACATTGGTTTGATGTTCATTCCTTCCAAGTTGTGTACTGTTCGTATTTGGTTTACTATTGGACCCGAAATTCTTTGGCTGTGATTTTGTCCTTCTGATGTTAAACAGGTCCGCACTCTTGGATTTCCTTCTCAGCCTTTTCCAATCCAGGTGTCTCCAGCTCTGCCCGGGGCTGTGTCTGAGGTGTGTGTTAATTGATGTTTGCTGATGGCCGTTAATGTTTTGTTAATGGTTGTTATCTTTGTGAGTGTCTTTTGGGCTATTCCCAGTCTATTGAGATGTCCCCCGCTGTGGAGCCCTGGCTGCTGCTGCGTTGCCTTCAGTGCAGGCTCAGTGGGGCCTCCCGTGCTGGTGCTGCAGGCGGGAAGTGCAAATGTGCGGGGCTGGAGAGCCCCTGAGCCCAGGGTGAGGGGTCCCCCCGTGCTGAGCTGTGCTGGGGCTGTTTCTGTGCTCAGGGACACTTGGGATGGGCCACGGCACTTGGCCACCAGTGGGGCTTCTGTGCACTCCTCAGGCAGAGTGTAAGTCTTGGTCTAATTCCCTTTCCTTAATCAGAGCGTGTCTTGGAACTCTTTTCCCTTCTCCTGCCCTTGCAGACCCATCCATGAACACATTTTGTCCCTCAGGCCAGGGAATGTCTCATCAATCTCTCCTGTGCTGGCTCTGGAGCTCTGTCCCTTGAATGCAGCCATGGGTTTGTTCCCAGCCCCTGTGCAGGCTGTTCAAACAGGAGGCTGGGTTAAACCCTTCCCCTGTCCTCAATTCTAAATCCTCCTGTGCCACTGAACAAGTTTCATTCTGTAATCACAGAGCACTGCTCATCCATGCAGAGGCTCTTTTGGTTATCAAAGCTTTAACTTGGTGCCAAACTGCCAGGGTGACTTCACTCCCTGCAGAACTGTACAGCCACAGCTTTAATGGGACCTGAGGCCGAAAAACCGATGGTAGGAGGATCTCCTGTTGCTCCACAGTGGGGGAAGCCCCTGGGCCTGCCCACACATCCTCTGCTCAAATCCTCTGCCTGGCCACCCTCCTTTGGCATCTCCAGCCACTGGGGCCAATCCTTGCTGCCACTGCTGCAGCTTGGCTGCTTTCTGTGCCTGCACTGCCACAGCTGCTGGGGAACACAGCGGCACAATTCCACTCCGGCTCTCAATATAGAAAGTTTAAATTTTAAAAAATTTCATTCTTTACTCGAGTCTGCATGCTCAGGAAGGAACAGGTTCCGGTGATACCTGGGGGGAAAGAAAAGAAAGAGGATTTGGAAGAAGAGAACAAGGAACACCATTGAATTGAGGCAGGAGAAATAGAACAAAGTTTCTAAAATGGAGTCAGTAGCAGAAGTAAGGTGGTGTAGTGGTTTTTATTTGCCAATTTCAATACACTGATTTCTTTTTGTGAGATAAGATTAGGAGCAAAGCAAGGCAGGCTTAAAACTAAAAGGGTGCAAAGGAAACTTTTATTTGAAATCTAAAGGAATAATAAAATTCAGAATAAAACCTTGTCTTAGGGTGCTATATAGGATGTGACTTAAAGTATGTATTGTATCACCATCTGTTGTAACCAGGTGGGGCAGTGATCCTTATCTCTGTGGGAGATATTATCTGCTAATGGGCCATCTGTTAAAACCAGGTGGGGCAGTCATCTTTATATTTTCCTCAACCCATCTTTCCTCCAGGGAGATATCATCTGTTAATGTGCTATTGAGTCCCACAACATGACTGATAAAATAACATCACCCCATGGGGAGATGCTCCACCGAGGGGGAGGAGCCAAGCCTTTCCTACCAAGATAAAAACTGAGGAGAACTGCAGCCACCATTTCATCAGACTGCTACCAGCACCCTGACTGGTGGGGGCTCAGGTTGTATTCTGACTTGGTAAGTGTTTTGGGTTTGTTCTTTTCTCTGTGTAGTACTGGATTTGGATTTTAATTTTCCTAGTAAAGAACTGTTCTTTTTATTCCTCTTTGCCTTAGAGCCCCTTAAATTCAAAATTATAATAATTTGGAGGGAGGTGGTTTACATTCTCCTTTTCAAAGAGAGGCTCCTGCCTTTCTTAGCAGACATGTCTCTTTTAATCCAAGACAGGAGGATTTTGGGGCTGAATCTTGGTGTTTGGGAGGGTCTTAGAGATGCAATTTGCTCAATGATTTTCTGAGATGAACTTGGGAAAGGAGGTACTCCCAGTCCATGGAGCTCACTTGTTGTTTTCTCCCTGGACCAGGATTTTTCATTCCCAAAGTGTGAGGAGATGGAGAAGGCAGAAAAGCCCCAGAGATCCCTCAGGAGGAGGGGCTGCAAACCCAGCCCAGGGAGCTGCGAGGAGGAAAGACCCTCCCTGAGCCGGGAAGGCGGCCGGAGATGCAGGCAGAGCTCAGAGCTGGTGGAGAAGCCTCATGGAGGGGAGAAGCCCCACAAGTGCTTGGAATGTGGGAAGGGCTTTCAGCTACAGATCCTGGCTCATCCGGCACCAGAGGATCCACGCTGGTGAGAAGCCGTACGGGTGTGGGAAATGTGGGAAGAGCTATGAGAGTATTTCTTATCTGCTGCAGCACCAGGTGATCCACACAGGGGACCGGCCCTACACCTGCTTGGAATGTGGGATGAGCTTTGGGTGGAGCTTCTGCCCTGAGAAGACACCAGCGCATCCACACTGGGGAGAGGCCCTACCAGTGTCCTGTGTGTGATAAGAGGTTTCAGAGCAGCTCCAATCTCCTCCTACATGAGCGGATTCACAGAGAGGAGAGGCCCTTCTGCTGCCACGACTGTGGGAAGGGATTCAAGCAAAAGTCCCATCTCAATGTCCACCGGCACGTCCACACCGGGAGAGGCCCTACGAGTGTCCTGAGTGTGGGAAGAGCTTCTCCTGGAGCTCTAACCTGACCCGTCACCAACGGAGCCAACACTAAGGGAAGCCCTGTGAGTGCCCTGAGTGTGGGAAGAGCTTCGTGCTCTGCTCCAGCTCCATCCCCCATGGGAGGATCGGTGTTGGATGATCCCCAGTGACCCCCGTTGGGCAGAGCCCTGGTGATCCGTGGCCCTGGCGATCCCTGTTGGATGGGGGTAGGAGTTGTGTAGATTTCTCTCCCTTCTCCTTGTGCTGCTGTGATTTGGTTGGTAATAAATTCCCTCCCTGTGCCCAGGCTGGGTCTGTTGTTCCCGTTCGGTGCTCGGGGCGGGATCTCTCCTGTTCCTTCTCTCCACTCCCGGGCCTCTCCTCAGCCAATCAGACAATGCGATGAAGAAGATTCAGCCAATCAGGGAGAGCAGCTCTGATGACTCACCGGTTGCCGGGCAGACCCGCAGCACCCAGTGTTCCCCACCTGGACCCCGCCCTCCCCGCCCAAACACGATCCCCCCGCGGGGTCCCCCCAAGTCCCTCCCCAGTCCCAACCCACAATAAACGGGACCGGGGCGAACCGGGAAGCTTTACCGGCATCATTGGGAGCAGCCGGTTGGGGGCACAGTGACAGCAGGAATGTTGGGGGACACACGACCTTCCCCAAAATCAGCGCGGGGACAGAGCAGGGGGTCCTGGCCGGGCCTGAGGCCACCAGGAGGAGCTGCAGCCACTGCTGGGTCAGGAGCTCTGTGGGCAGAGAAAAGGGGGTGACACCGGGCTGGGGCCCCAGGGTGAGCACACACGCTTCGGGACCCACCCTCACCTTCTTGCACAGGTAGAAGCCGTGCCCCAGTGCCAGGAGAATGAAGCCAACACGGAGCCCTTGATCCCCATCAGCGCCTTGCTGTGGGCGGTGTCCAGCAGTGCCTCTGGGGAGTCCACAGGGGTTACGACGTTCCAAACCCTCTCACAGACAACCCAAGCCCCGCCAAGCACCCACCCAGTCGCCCCCAGAACCCCCTGAAACGTCCTTCCAATCTCTTGCCATTTCCCTCAGGAACTACAAAAGCCCCTTCTATGCCTCTAAGGATTCCACAGCCCCATCCCAGTTGCCCCCCACTGCCCAGGACACCTAAACACTCTCCCAGTCCCTTTCCAGCCCCACTAAGCCTCCTCCCAGTCTCTTCCCCACACATCCCAGCCCCTGCTTTCCAATCCCCATCTTCTGCCAGCCCCTCTAGGCTGACTCAAATCCCTCCCAGTTACACTCAGCACCCCCAAACTCCCTCCCAGTTCCCACTAGAACCCCCAGAACCCCATCCCACCCTCCCCAGCATCCTTCAAACCCCCTCTCAACCTTTCTTGACCCCCCCCATCCCTACTCCCAGTTTAAACCATGCTATCTCAAACTCTCTCCCATTTACTCCCAGCACACCCCAATCCCTCTCCAACCCCCCCAGTGCCTCCCCACTCCCCCTGCACTGTGGGGTCCAGGCTGTGCCCCAGTGCTGGCTCAGGGGGTGCTCCAGGCTGACGTGCTCCACCTGGCAGCTGGAGGTGACCCCACACTGGGGAGGGATTTCCAGCAGCACCAGGAGCTGGTGGGTCCAGTCCCCATTGGGGACCAGGTCGGTGGCCACCACATGCCCTGAGAGCTCCTGCTGGCCCTGGAACCACCTCAGCTGGATCTGGGCAGGGTAGAAATCCATCACAGAGCAGAGCAGGCAGCCAGGGCTTTGCTGGGAGCTCGAGGGCCACAGTGAGATGGCAAAACTGGGGGGGCAATGGGAGAGATGGGAGAGGGCTGGTGTGGCACTGAGGGAGACTGGAAATGGACTGGGAGGCACCAGGGGTGCACTGGGAAAGAGGGTGGAAGACTGGGAGTGGCCTGAGAAGGCTGGGAATGACTGAGCATAGATTGGGAATTGACTGAGAAGGACGGGCAGGGTCTGGGAGGGACTATGGGGACAGTGGGATGAACTGAGGTGGCACTGGGAGGGACTGGGATGGACTGGGAGAGCCACAGAGTCACTGGGGGAGGGGCAGGAAGCCCCAGGGATGGGCACAAGGAGTGCTGGGGGCTCTGGGGTGATTCCCAGGGAGGTTTTGAGGGGCTCCAGGGTCATTCCCAGGCCAGGGCCTGACGGGACCTGCTCTGCCCCACGCTCAGCTCTGCGCTCCATGAGGAACGGGGTTATCACCTCGTGGTTGTGCTGGCACTGAGTGTTCACAGAGCCCACAGGAACTCCAGCCATTCCAGGCTGCTGATCAAGTGCCTCACATTCATCTCCCCATAGGGAGTGTCCACCCTTCTCCCTATTTCTCCTTTCACATCTCTCCCCTCCGTTATCGTCAGCTGCTCCCTAGTTCACTTTTGGTGTCCCATTCCCTCCTTTTGCCCCTTCGTCCCCTTTTCCCACACTCCCTGCATCCCCAGCCCCCTACCATTCCATTTTAGAGACCCACTCTCCCCTTTTTCCCACTTTCCCACCCGGTAGACCCCTTTCTCATCTTCTCCCAATCCTCAATCCCCTCCCACTCTTCCTCTGGAGGTCCTGCTCCTTTTACCACTCAATTTAGGGGTCTCATCACCCCCTTTTTCCCCCTTCTCTCCCCGTTTCCCATCGTGTCCCACATCCCCCGCTCCCCCGAGAGCTCCGCGCCCGCTCCAGGGGGGGCTCCCAGCCCCACCAGTGCCACCAGTGCGGCCGCAGCTGCCGCCACTCGCCCGTGGCCAGCGCCGGGCAGGAGCCGCCAGCCCCAAAGCAGCGGCTGGGGCTGCGCTGGGAGCCCCCGGCCGGAGCGGGGCCGGCTCATGAGCGCCGCGCGCTCTCATTGGCTGAGAGCATTTTGGGGACCTGTTTTCTGAGGCTCCCCGGCAACTGATGAGTCATCAACTCCTCGCGCTCTGATTGGCTGCAGCGCGCTCCGGCCGGTTTTGGGTCGCAGCCCCGGGCGGGGTTTCCTTGCGGCGGGGGAACCTTGGGGCGCTGGGCAGGCGGGAGCTCAGCTGTGCCCAGAAATGTGTCCCAGGTACGCGAGAGCTCAGCGGAGCCCATGGCGAGGGCTCGCCCGATGCCAGGCACCCCCAAAACCGCTCTGTCCCTGCCCCCGGCAGCCGCACAGGGGACAGAAAATGGAACCGAGGGTTCCTGGGTGGGGATAAGGACCGGGAGAGATCCCTCAGCAAACTCCGGCACAGGCACAACAGACCCGGCCTGAGCACAGGGAGGGAATGTATTACTAATCAAATCACAGCAACACAAGCAGAAGGGAAAGAAATCTCTCCAACAACTTCCTCCCACCCAATGGAACACCAGGACCACGGATCACCAGGGCTCTGCCCAACGGGGGTCACTGGGGATCATCCAACACCGATCCTCCCATGGGGGATGGAGCTGGAGCAGAGCACGAAGCTCTTCCCACACTCGGGGCACTCACAGGGCTTCCCTTAGTGGAGCCACCGTTGGTGTCGGGTCAAGTGAGAGCTCCGGGTCCCTTCGTGTCTCCATCCCTCGGTCGGGCCTCTCCCTGGTGTGGATGTGCTGATGGGTGGCGAATTCAGAATTCCAGCTGAAGGTCTTCCCACATTCCAGGCTGTTCCCTGGTGTGGATCTCGTGGTTCTTGGTGAGGTTGGAGCTCCAACTGAAACTCTTCCCACAATTCTCACATCCACAGAGCCATTTCCCAGTGTGGATGTTCTGGTGTTCCCTCAGGTGGGACCTGTAGCAGAAGCTCTTCTCACCTTCCAAGCACTTATGGCGTTTTTCTCCTCCTCCATCCAGCCGTGGATTGCAAATGACAAATCCTGGTTTGAGGGGAAAAACAAGGTGGAGACTCCTTGGGCTGTGGGCTTCTCCTGCCGAAATCCATCTCTAGAAAGTAGGAGGTGTCTTGAGTCCATGGAATTCTCCAAAATATCAAGATTCAGCCCAAAAATCCCCTCCAAGGTGTTCCCCATCTCTGATCTCTCCACTTTGGGGTTCCAGAGGTTTCCTTCCCTGGGATGATGGGGCCCAATGGCTCCAGGGGTTCCCCCTTCTCCAGGGTCCTGCTTAGGGATGATCCAGGGGCTTCTGGGGGTCCATGGGGTCCCTTCTTCACTGATGCCTCATTTTGACATCTCTGGGATCCCAGGGGTCCCTCCTCTCCAGACTCCCCCCCTTTCCAGGCTGCCAGGGCCCCCCAGCTCCGGGATCACCCCTCTCTGCTCTCCCTGCTCTGGAGGTCCCAGGGTTCCTCTCCTCTGCTCTCCCAGGGTCCCCAGCACCAATGTCCTGCCCCTGCCGATACTGGGCAATGGCCACACGGACCCCCAAAGATCCCCCCAAGGGGCTCAGCTTTGGGGTCCTGCAAGATCCAAACATACACACAGAAAAAAACCTCCCAGGGACTCCAGACGATATTTGGGGCTCAATTCTGTAATCTGAGAGCTCCAAACACACCCCAATAAAAAAACCCTCTCAGGGCCCCCCGATAGATTTGGGATGAGCTTTCCCTCCCCGCTCCCCTGCAGGGTGCGCTGGGGGCGATGGTCCCGTGGCCGGGGGTGCTGCGGCCACAGGGGGCACTGGAACCTCCTGTTTCTCCTTCTTTGCCTGCTCCTGCTCCTTCTCTTACTGCTCCTCCTTTTCCCATCCCCCTCCTCCTCCTCCTCCTCCTTCCTAATCCCACCTCCTCCCCAGTTTCTGCACTCTGCATATTTAGAGTGGAGAACCTTGCTTGTTTTTAGAACTAGAACAAAGGTCCCAGATGGAACCAGCCCTGCCGGTTTCAGTCAGAAGCATCAGTGACTAAAGGTCATGTTTCCTTTGGTTTTGTCCCATCCTTGCTCCTCCTCAGTGTTCAGGCTGGACTATGGGGTGTCCTTGTTTGCTGCATTTTCGGAGTTCCTCTTGGATCCTTTGGGCAGTGGGCTGTGCCCTGGGAGGATTCTTTGTGCTCCTTTGTGACACAGGAGAACCTTCCAAGCGGTTTTTGCGTGAGCTGCTGCTGTGGTGTCACAGGAACGTTGCCACATCCCAGCGTGTTCCCATTGCTGTGGGACACAGAGGCCTCAGTGCCCAGAGCGGCTCTGGGTGCTGCTGATTGCCGGAGGATCCTCCTGCCCGAGGCATTCCCAGCAGCCAGCCCAGCCCTGACGTGTCCTTCTGTGCTTGCAGGGCACAGCCTGCAGACGTGTGCAGCGCAGCCACAGTGATCCAGCAAGTGGCTGCTGCAGTTTGCACTCTGTGCTCTGTGCCTTATTCGGGGTATTTTCTAATCCACTTGGCAAGTCAGTCGAGTTTTTCCCTCGGTGCAGCATCTGTGGCTTTGGGCTTGCTGTGTGCTTTCTGTTCTCCCTCTGGACCTGAGCTGACTCTGTAACCAAATTGCCATGAAGACACCGTTGGTTTGGGAGAGCTCCTGCCAGCAGCTGCAGCTGTAAAGGGGGTGTCTGCAGCCAGCCAGGCGTTTGCAGTGAGGCCTGGGGGGTTCTGTTCCCTCAAGCAGGGCGTCTGTGGCACTGGAGCCTGGAACTGCCCCGTTTGCTGCTCCAGCCAAGAACTGACACAGCCCAGCATTTTGTGCTGTTCTCTTGCTTGCTCTGGGAAGGGACTGTGGCTCCTGCAGGGATGCTGTGAAAGCAAAATGCTCTCTTGGGCTTGCCTTGCTCCGTGGCATTTCCCACCACAGGCAATTCTTTTCCTACCAGCATCTGGTTCATGTTCCCTCTCCCATTGCAGGGCACCTCATGTGTGGATCCCAAGCAGCTCCTCCTTCGGTGAGTGGGAAGAAACCTTTGGTGCTCAGAATTGTGCAGCAAGTTGTGAGCTCTGTGTGTGGCAGCCCAGTGCCAGCTGGGAGGCTGAAGGAAAGTTCCTGTCAGGGTCTTTGCAGCAGCAGCAAAGGGATCCCTGGCAGTTTTCTCCTTTTCTGCTGAAGAGTTTTAGAAGAGCTGCAGGTCTGGTTTTGCAGGCAGAAGATTGGCCTTAGCCATGGTGAAATATTGAATTCCCAACAATAAATGGCAATGTCAACTTTAGCCCATTGTTAGTTTGAAGAGACCGGGCACCTGGGAGGCCCCTGGAGGGTTGCCCAGGTACACCCTGGGAGGCCCCATGGAGGGTACCAGGTGAAACAGGACCCCATGGAGGGTTGAAAGGGTAAAGGGGAAAGGTCCCAGCAAAAAGGATCCCATTCCCCCCAGAAAGTCCCTTGGGAGAATGATGAGGTCT
>JAREIS010001403.1:0-23826 GCA_030060385.1 Muscicapa striata striata
TTGTGGTATGGACAGGAGAAACAGCAAAACTTCAGAAAATGAAATAAAAACAAAATGATTGTTGCCCTAGGCATAGCGTTTTCAGATTCAGAAAAGAAATTTGAATTGTATGTGTGTTATAGTACATATTATATTATTGCATTTTTGAAAATATTAAAATGAATGCTATATGTATAAGGTTGGAAAACTTTGCTGTATGAATATAGTTTCTTTCAGTTTTCCTATTACAAAAGCTTAAAAATAGTAGTGTAATAAATACATTTTTACTGGAATATAACATGGTGATGTAAAAAGCTTTTGTTCATGCAACTAACTCAGAGAATGGTAGAACAGAAAAGATAAAAAGGAAATTCTTCACATTCTTGGATTACAGGACACCAGACCCCAGGGATGGAAAAATGTCGAATAACAGGTTTGGAATGATTTTAAATAATTCATGAAGACCTATGAACAGGTTGATACATTTAAGAAAGTGTTTCTGAGTCAGGTTGTGCTCTTGGCTGAAGGCCAAGCACTTTGCTGTCATAATCTTTTGCTTTATTGTTTGTCTCTTACTGTCAATTATTAAATCTTTTAAAATTTACCAGGATAGTGAACCTGTTCTTTTAAAAAAGGATATTACACAGAGCCATGCCAAAGGGATTCTGGAGCTAAAATGTTTAACCCAGTGGCCAGAATGGCCTCACTCTCTGCAGAATTGTGTAACCACAGCTTTAATGGGACCTGAGGCCCAAAACTGATGGCAGGAGGATCTCCTGTTGTTCAAATCTGGCACCAAGTTAAAGCTCTGATAACCAAAAGAGCCTCTACATGGATGAGCAGTACTCAGTGATTACAGAATGAAACTTGTTCAGTGGCACAGGAGGATTTAGAATTGAGGACAGGGGAAGGGTTTAACCCAGCCTCCTGTTTGAACAGCCTGCACAGGGGCTGGCAACAAACCCATGGCTGCATTCAAGGGACAGAGCTCCAGAGCCAGCACAGGAGAGATTGATGAGACATTCCCTGGCCTGAGGGACAAAATGTGTTCATGGATGGGTCTGCAAGGGCAGGAGAAGGGAAAAGAGTTCCAAGACACGCTCTGATTAAGGAAAGGGAATTAGACCAAGACTTACACTCTGCCTGAGGAGTGCACAGAAGCCCCACTGGTGGCCAAGTGCCGTGGCCCATGCCAAGTGTCCCTGAGCACAGAAACAGCCCCAGCACAGCTCAGCACGGGGGGACCCCTCACCCTGGGCTCAGGGGCTCTCCAGCCCCGCACATTTGCACTTCCCGCCTGCAGCACCAGCACGGGAGGCCCCACTGAGCCTGCACTGAAGGCAACGCAGCAGCAGCCAGGGCTCCACAGCGGGGGAAGCCCCTGGGCCTGCCCACACATCCTCTGCTCAAATCCTCTGCCTGGCCACCCTCCTTTGGCATCTCCAGCCACTGGGGCCAATCCTTGCTGCCACTGCTGCAGCTTGGCTGCTTTCTGTGCCTGCACTGCCACAGCTGCTGGGGAACACAGCGGCACAATTCCACTCTGGCTCTCAGTTACACTCACACACTGGGCTGCCTGGGATTTGATTATAGGAAAATATAACAAGTTAAAATTTTTACAACATCCCATTTGCTTACTCAGGCTTAGTATGCCTTTGCATTGGGGAAAGGAATTTTAAAAGCTTTTTTAAAGGGATGTTACACCACTCAACACAGATGAGTTTAACATGCCAACAGACTGGGAATAGCCCAGAAGATACATACAGAGATAATGATCATCAACAAGATATCTACCACCATCAGGACACAGGAAAGAAACCCACCCCAGACACTACTCCAAGGCATAGCTGGAGATACCTGGTTTGGAAAAGGCTGAGAAGGAAATCCAGGAGTTCGAACCTAATTAACATCAGTTAGCCAAATTCTAAGGAAAGATCTTCCCCCCACCTCTCCCTGCTTCCCAGGCTTAACTTTATCCCATATTTCCCCCCTCCTCCCCACCCAGAGGCACAGGGGATGGGTGTCACAGTCAGGTCATGTCACAGCCGCCCCCCTCAGGGACAGGAATCCTTGTCCTCATCCAGTCCAGGGTCCCTCCCACGGGACACAGCCCCTCAGGAACAGGCTGCTCCAGCGGGGATCCCCCACGGCCTCACAAGTCCCGCCAGGAGCCACTTCCATGGCCCTGCAGGGGCTTCCACGGGCTCGGGGCCTCTCTCAGGCACCCCCTGCTCCGGCCCGGACACCTGACAGGACTGCAGGTGGGTCCCGGCTCCATCCCGGCCTCAGCCCCAGCCCCCTGCGCCATCAGCTCCCGCTCACCCCGAGCTCCCGGCGGTTCAGGGCAGCAGCGGCTCCTTCGCCCTCAGCCCGGGCCGGGCTCAGCGCCGCGGCCGCTCCGCAGGCGAGGTTTCCAAATAATGGCGAAACCCGGGGAGAGGGCGGGGTCGTGTGCACCGCCCGCCCCTCGCTGCCATTGGCTGATTCTGCCGTCACTCTTCATTCTGATTGGACAGAGCGGGGACAAGCCCGGCCCCGAGGTCAGAGGCGCCATTTTCGCCTCGGCACGGACTCCTCTCCGTTTCTCCCAGCTCGCCATTTCTCCGAAACTTCTCCTGAGAGTGGCTCCCGCGCTGCTCCCGGCCCGGGCATCGGGCCAAGGAACCGCTGCTGCCCTGAACCGGCGGGAGCTCGGGGTGAGCGGGAGCTGAGGGCGGTGGGAGCTGGGGGTGAGTCCGGGATGGAGCGGGGACCCACCTGGAGCCCGGCAGCAGCTCGAGGCGGGCAAGGGATGTTTGAGAGAGGCCCCGGGGCTGTGCGGGAAAATTCACAGTGCCCAGAGTTTTGTGTGCCCAAAGGAGACAGAGGAGTCCTGTAAAAGTGACTTTATTAATGAACAATGGGAGAGGCCACGCGGCATTTGCCATGCGGTCTCTAAAACGCAGGCTCCTTTTTATCCTGATTTTCCCGGCTTCATCTCCTTCTCCCTTTCCCCAGTGGCTGAGATATTTGGAAGGTTCAGACTTCCCGATCCGCCTGCTACATGTCTCCCTTAATATGCACCCCTCCTTTTGTATAACATCCGGTTTTCATGGCTGGGTTTAGTGTTTCTCCTTCTCGAAGTTCATGAATTGAGAAGGATCTTGGCTGAGCAGCAGTCCATGTCAATTAGTAACATTTTCTGTAACTGATGGTTCTTCCCGTTACTTCCTTTTGTACAAGTCCCTGGCTCTATCTCTTAGCACATTCATCTAATTCCGTTCAAACCCTCTTAGTATTTTCTCAATAAATGTATTTACTCTCTTTAATTACCTTTGTTTCAGTCTCTTTTCCTGGTACCTCTTTGGTTTAGGATTATTCTCAGTGCCCTCACTGCCTGTCCTTTTGTAGCCGTTTCTGGATCAGGCCTGGCTGCCACCTGCATCCCCTTGCTCACCTGCTGAATGAGCTGCACTCAGCAAGGTGTCGAGCATGGGAAAAAAATGAGAGTTGCTGCAGCACATCAGAGGAGGAATGGCATTCGTTTAAGCCATGGTCTGCCACTGAACCACGAGAACGTGTCCCATTTCTCTATTTTTGGGCACTCCCTCCAGCCACAGCTGCATCAATTGACCACTTTTCTAATTAAATCATCAGATACTTCTGATTCCAAACTGATTTCTCTGGACTAGCAATAACACCCCCCAGTGCTCTAATACACCCTATATAACAGACAGTAAGAGCACATGTTGGAGTGGAGAGAGGGATGATTCCCCACTTTTTAGTAAAGTTTTCTCAACATTCTCCATTTGCTGTTTCTGTTTGCAGCTTAACCAATTTCTGTTGCTGTCAGATATCCTCACTATGGGCTCTGCCTTTAGCTGTGCAAATTCCATCTGTGCAAGCAGGCAGAGCTTGGGGTGAGGCCAGAGGGAATCAGCCTGGTTCCTTCCCCAGGCAAGAAGACCCAGGTACATTGTCCACACTTTGCCCCAGCAGTGTTAATTTACATTTCTAAAGCTCCTCTTCTGGTTGCCTGAATTAAGCTTCTGTTCAAGAGCAGCCATTGGATGACTCACATGTGACTGCCCCCACAATCTGCTTTTTTTTCCTTCCTTTCTTTTCTTTTCAACAATTTTCTATTAACTGTTTGTGCATTAAAGCATGTCCTTTGAAGCTCCTATACTTTTCCAAAAGGCAACCTAATGGTGAATATCTAAAAACCCATATGGAAATTTTGCCATCACTAAGAGCTGTGCACAAATATACACAAAATATTTCCAATGAAATCAAGCTTTTTCTACTTCTCCTAGGAGTAAAAATTCATTGTCACATCCCAGGCCCAAACTTAACTGACAAGACAAAAGTAGGATTATTCTCAACTAGGAGGAGAATTTGCAGAGTAATGAATTCCAAACACCACTTCCAAGGGAGTTAATTGAATATCTGCCCTGAATATGGTTTTTATTCTTGCCACAGCTAATGGCAAAAGCCATACTCATGGCATTTTGGTTTCTATCACCAGCTTCCAATGGAGTTTCTTTATTTCTCCATTTATTCTTTCTACCTGACCTGAGCTCTGGGGGTCCCAGGGCTTGTGGAAGTCCATTGTATTCCTAAAGCAGCCATAACACCCTGAAGGATCTTTCCTGTGAAATGAGTTCCCCTTCTGAGTCTGTTGCTTCCACAATCTCTTATCTTGGAATTATTTGTTTTAGAAATACCTTAATAAGCGATCTAGTAATTCCTGAAGAGATCAGAATTGCTTTTGCCCCCCTGTTAGCTGCCATGCTGTCCCCAGCAGATATTTGAGCCTTCCTGCTCAGGGCATTTCAGTGCCAGGCTCTTCCAAGCACACACAGCTCCGCCGGTTGAGCTGACCATGCGGGCAGTGACCTGCGCTTGCTCTAATTCCCTTTCCTTAATCAGAGCGTGTCTTGGAACTCTTTTCCCTTCTCCTGCCCTTGCAGACCCATCCATGAACACATTTTGTCCCTCAGGCCAGAGAATGTCTCATCAGTCTCTCCTGTGCTGGCTCTGGAGCTCTGTCCCTTGAATGCAGCCATGGGTTTGTTGCCAGCCCCTGTGCAGGCTGTTCAAACAGGAGGCTGGGTTAAACCCTTCCCCTGTCCTCAATTCTAAATCCTCCTGTGCTACTGAACAAGTTTCATTCTGTAATCACTGAGCACTGCTCATCCATGTAGAGGCTCTTTTGGTTATCAAAGCTTTAACTTGGTGCCAGACTTGAACATCAGGAGATCCTCCTGCCATCACTTTTTGGGCCTCAAACCCCTTTAAAGGTCTGGCTGCACAATTCTGCAGATATTGAGGCCACTCTGGCCACTGGGTTAAACATTTTAGCACAAGAATTCCTTTGGCATGGCCCTGTGTAACATCTGCATTTAAAAAAATGAGTTTCACTTTCCTGGTAAATATCTAAAGGTTTAATAAAAGACAGTGAAGACAAACAATGAAGCAAAAGGTTCTAACAGCAGAGTGCTGCCTTCCTTAAATGCATCGACCTGTTGCATATTCATAGATCTTCATGCATTATTCAAAATCATTACCCCTTAACCTGTAAATCAACATTTTTTACTTCCCTGGGTGTCTGGTGTCCCATAATCCAGGAATGTGAAGAGTTTCCTGATTATCTTTTCTTTTCTACCAATCTCCAAGTTAGTTACATGAACAAAGGTTTTAAGTCACCATATTATAGTCCAGGGAAAACATACTTATCAGACTACTATTTTTACTTTTGTTAATAGCAAAATTAAAAAAAAAAACTGTATTCATACAGCAAAGTTTTTTGACATTATACATATAGTATTCATTTTAATATTTGTCAAAAGCTAATTATATTATATGTACTAAATAACACAAAGAATTCAAATTTCTTTTCTGAGTCATCTCTGGGGCACCAGTCATTTCGGTTTTATTTAATTATCTGAAGTTTTGCTGTTTGTTGTGTCCATACCACAATATTGAGGCTCTCTGGGGTAAAAAAGTCACACAGTGTTCTGGCTGGAACAGAGAATCCTCAGTCCGGGTCCTGCAATTCCCTATTCATCCTCAGAATTGCCCCAGCTCCTTTTTAGTGCTGGGTAACATTACTCCTGAGATTTCCTGGTCCTTCTCTGCGTCATACAACACAAACCTTCAGTCAATATATGTCCCAAATATTTAACCTTTTTCCCTTCTATTTGCACTTTTTTTCCCCCAAGTACTGAAAGATGCTTTTTAGCCTGAACATTCAGACATTTCACAGAGGCTTCTTCTCCTTGGCTGAAGTACTTGAGAGGTGCAGACTTCCCAATGCACCCACTGCATCCCCCCCTCTTAATATGCACCCCACTTTTGTACAGCTAACGATATTCATGGCTCTGTTAAGTCTTTGTTCTTCTTCTGGGAGTTCATGAATGTAGCAGGACCTTGGCAGAGCAGCAGTCTGTGTGGTCAGTTAATAACATTTTCTGAACCCGATGGCTTCTGCTGTCACTTCCTTATGTGCACGTCCCTGGCCCTGTCTCCAAGCGGATTCCCAGCATCTGTTTGTAAAGACACTTTCCTGTTCTCCCTTCCATGGGGGTCCAGGCAGAGCCGCAGCTCCCAGCGTTCCCCACCTGGACCCCACCTGCCCCCTGGGCCCCAGCGCCCCCGCGAGGGGAATTTGGGAGGTGGGAGGGGGCAGCGCCAAGGCCGGGCCCCCCCGCGCTGCCGTGGCGGGAGCGGCTGCAGTGGGGACCGAGTGCGGGCGGGAGCGGCCGAGAGCCCAGCGCTGCCCCAGCCCGAGCTGCCCCAGCTCCATCCCTGCCCCTGCGCTGGGATGCTGTGGGTTTGGGGGGAAGAGGGAGCCGGCAGGGGGTGCTGGGCCTGGGGGCAGCAGGAGAAGGGAAGGAGAAGCAGGGCTGGAGAACAAAATGGTCAAAGGATGCATTGGGAGGAGAAGGTGGGATTGTGCAGGAGAAGGAGGAATAGTAGGAGGAAGAGGAGTGTGAGGAACACTAGCGACACAGGAGGAGCAGAAATGGGAAGCAGCACAAGGTTCCACCCCTCCCTGTATATGCAGCCTCTTCCCCAGGTCCAGCAGTCTTGTCCCTCTCATGTGCAGCAGGTGACTGGAGAGAGGGATACACAATTTTCTCAGGGGTGAATCTTGGTGTTTCTGAGCTTTTTTGGGCTAAATGTTCATGCTTTGGTTTTTTGCAGGGCCTGAATCTTTCTATTTTGCAGGAGGTTTTGGCTGAATCTTGCTGTTTGGGCAGTTCTTGATCTCTCTCTTGATATTTGGATGATTTTTGGGCTGAATCTTGGTGTTTGGGAGGTTCATACAGACACAAGATGCACAATGAATTCCTGAGATGAACTTGGGCAAGGAGGAACCCCCTAATCAAAGGCGTTTTTTTCTTTTTTTTTTTTTTTTTTTTTTTTCCCAAACCAGGATTTTTCATTCCCAAGTCGTGGGCAGATGGAGAAGGAGGAAAAGCCCCAGAGATCCCTCACGAGGAGAGGCTGCAAACTCAGCCCAGGGAGCTGCGAGGAGGAAAGACCCTCCCTGAGCCGGGAAGGCGGCCGGAGATGCAGGCAGAGCTCAGAGCTGGTGGAGAAGCCCCATGGAGGGGAGAAGCCCCACAAGTGCTTGGAATGTGGGAAGGGTTTCAGCCACAGGTCCAAGCTGATCTAGCACCAGATGATCCACACTGGCAAAAAGCCCTATGAATGTGGGAAGTGCAGGAAGGGATTCAGAGACATCTCCGGCCTGATGCAGCACCAGGTGATCCACACCGGGGAACGGCCCTACACCTGCTTGGAATGTGGGAAGAGCTTTGGGAGGAACTCCACCCTGAGAGTCCACCAGCACATCCACACTGGGGAGAGGCCATACAAATGTCCTGAGTGTGGGAAGAGGTTTCAGACCACCTCTAATGTTCTCCTACATGAGCGGATTCACACAGAGGAGAGGCCCTTCCGCTGCCCCGACTGTGGGAAGGGATTCAAACGCAATGCACACCTCACTCTCCACTGGCGCATCCACACTGGGGAGAGGCCCTACGAGTGTCCTGAGTGTGGGAAGAGCTTCTCACACAGCTCTAACTTGACCCGACACCAACGGAGGCTCCACTAAGGGAAGCCCTGTGCGTGCCCTGAGTGTGGGAAGAGCTTCGTGCTCTGCTCCAGCTCCATTCCCATGGGAGGATCGGTGTTGGATGATCCCCAGTGCCCCCCGTTGGGCAGAGCCCTGGTGATCCATGGCCCTGGTGATCCTCGTTGGGTGGAGGGAAGGGGTTGTAGAGATTTCTCTCCCTTCTCCTTGTCCTGCTGTGATTTGGTTGGTAATAAATTCCCTCCCTGTGCCCAGGCTGGGTCTGTTGTTCCCGTTCGGTGCTCGGAGCGGGATCTCTCCTGTTCCTTCTCTCCACTCCCGGGCCTCTCCTCAGCCAATCAGACAATGCGATGGAGAAGATTCAGCCAATCAGGGAGAGCAGCTCTGATGAGTCACCGGTTGCCTCCCCACTCCCTCTGGTCTGTGGGGTCCAGGCTGTGCCCCAGTGCTGGCTCAGGGGGTGCTCCAGGCTGACGTGCTCCACCTGGCAGCTGGAGGTGACCCCACACCAGGGGGGCGTTTGCAGCAGCACCAGGAGCTGGTGGGTCCAATCCCCACTGGGGACCAGGTGAGTGGCCACTACAGGTCCCGAGAGCTTCTGCTGGCTCTGGAACCGCCTCAGCTGCATCTGGGCAGGGTAGAAATCCATCACAGAGCAGAGCAGGCAGCCAGGGCTTGGCTGGGAGCTTGAGGGCCACAGCGAGATGGAGATGCTGGGAGGCCTTGGGAGAGAGTGAGGACACACTGGGATCAGCTGGAGGGAACTGGGAGGGATGGGAGAGGGCTGGTGTGGCAGCACTGAGAGGGACTGGGAATGGAACTGGAGATTGGGGGAACACTGGGAGTGAGTGGATTAGATTGGGGCAATGGGAGAGAGGGTGGAGTTGGGATTGGAGTGAAAAGCACTTGGAATGGACTGGGAGGGACTGGGGGCACTGGGAGCAAGGGGAGAGATTTGGAAGGGCACTGGGAGGGCACTGGAAGTGAGGGTGAAGGTCTGGGAGTGGAGTTAGAAGGACTGGGGTGGACTTGGAATGGAATGGCTGTAGACTGAGAGGAATTAGCAGGGACTCTGGTGACACTGGGAGAGACTGTGAGGACACTGGTAGAGACTGGGATGGACTGGGAGAGCCCCTGGGGCCAGCAAGGGCTGGGGCATGGGAGGGAAGCCACTCAGGTTTGTCAGGGCCTCTGAAGTCAGTCAGAAAGTTTGTTCCCATGGGCTGTGAGTTTCCTGTCCCACTGCAGAAGTTGTAGCTCACAGCCAGGGCTGCCTGGCAGTCACCCCGAAAGCACCCTGAGCATTTCCTTTCCTTCACCTCTGCTTTCTTTCCTCTTCCTGGTAAAAGCTTCTTCCTATTGCCCATTCCTGTCTCCTCCCCTTCCAACAGCCCATCCCTGACTGCCCTTTCCTCTCTGGCCCCACTCCCCATTTCAGTTCCTGAGTTGGCACCATGGGAACACCTTTTGGGGAGCAGGATCATCCTACAAGTGCTTCAGGAATTGTCTGCAGGGTCCTGCAGTGCCTCGTGCTGCTCCCTTGCCAGAGGCACCACAGCCCAAGGGGGCACATCTGGGCTGGTGTGTCTGGGTGTGGGGCTCCCTGTTCTGGGCAGTGAGGAGGGGCTGGAGAGGCTCTGCAGGACTGACAGGATGGGCTTTGGGGCTGTGTGGAGAAGCTGAGGGACCTGGGCTGCTGGACCTTCTGAAGAGGAGGCCCAGGGCTCATCCTGCAACTGCTGCAGGGGTTGTTTCAGAGAATCACAGAATCAGCAAGGCTGGAAAAGACCTTGGAGATCATCAAGTCCAGCCTATGCTCTGACTCCACCTTGTCACCCTGAGCATCATCTTCTTCAGGATAAACATCCCCAGCTCCCTTAGCCACTCCTCACAGGACTTGTGTTCCAGACCCTTCACCAGCCTTGTTGCTCTTTACTGGACAAACTCCAGCTCCTTATTTTGGGGGCCCAGAACTGGACACAGCACTCGAATGCTGAGTACAGGACAAGAATCACTGCCCTGGTCCTGCTGGCCACACCACTCCTGATCCAAGCCAGGTGCCATTGGCCTTCTCAACCACCTGGGCACACTGCTGGCTCATGCCCAGCCTGCTGTCCATCAGTGCCCCCAGGTCCCTTTCTACCTGGCCACTGTCCAACCACTCTGTCTTCAGCCTGTAGCACTGCAAAAGTTGTTGTGGCCAAAGTGCAGGACCCGGCGCTTGGCCTTGTCCAACCTCACGTTGCTGGATTTAGTCTCATTCCAGCCTGTCCAGGTCCCTCTGCAGAGCACTCATACCCTCCAGCAGATCCACACTCAGAGCCACCTTGGTGTCACCATGGTTCCATGAGACTCTAGAGTGTCACAATTATCTCCATGATTCCATGATGCCTCCCAGTGTCCCAATGTCCCTTTGGTTCCATGGGAGGTCTTGGTGTCACAAAGTCTCTTGGAACCCCAGGGCCCTGCAGTGTCACAGTGGATCCCTGGTTCCATGAGGTCTCGCAGTGCAGCACTGCTCTCCTTGGTTCCACAGTGTCACAATGGCCTCTTGGTCCCAAGGAACACCATGGTTTCAAACATGTTTCCTTAATTCCATGAGTCCCTGAGGAGAAGCACTGGCCCCGTGGTTCCATGGGGCCCTGCAGTATCACAATGGCCCCATCATGACACGAGGTCCTGCTCTGTCACAATGCTCTGCATGGTCCCACAAGGCCCTGCAGGGTCACAGTGGCCTCTTGGTTCCATGAGGCCTCCGCATGCCACCATGAATTCCTTGGTGCTGCAGTGTCACAATGGAGCCCTGGTTACACAAGATCCTGCAGTGTCACAAGGGACCCTTGGTTCCATGGGGCACCACAGTGTCACAATTGTTCCCTTAGTTCCAAGAGTCCTTGCAGTGGAACAATGGCCCCTTGATTCCATTGGGCCCCAGGCTCTCACAAGGCTCTCCTTGGTCCCACAGTGGCACAATGGCCCCTTGGTTCCACCAGGCCCTGCAGTGTCACAGTGGCCTCTGTGGCTCCAGGAGGACCCAGAGTGTCACAATGGACTCCTTGCTTCCATGTAGCCCCACAGTGTCACAGTGGCCCCTTGGCTCTGTGGTGCCGTGTCATACACAGTGTCACTCTGGTCCTCTCAGTTCCACGAGGCTCTGCAGTGTCACAATGGCCCCTTGCTCCCCCAGGGCCCTGCAGTGTCACAATCATCCCAGAATCACCCAGGCTGGAAAAGACCTTGGAGAGCATCAAGTCCAACCTGTGACCCAACACCATCTTGTCACCCAGACCATGGCACTCAGTGCCACATCCAGTCTTTCCTGAAACACTTCCAGGGACGGTGACTCACCCAACTACCAGGACAGCCCAGTCCAATGCAAATCACGCTTTTTGTGAAGAGTATTTCCTAATATCCAAACATCCCCTTTCAGCCAAAACATCCCCTGGTGCAGCTTAAGGCTGTGTCCTCTTGTCCTGTCACTGTTCCCTGGGAAAAGAGCCTGACCGCCACCTGGCTGCACCCTCCTGTCAGGGAGTTGTAGAGAGTGATGATGTCTCCTCTGAGCCTCCTCTTTTCCGGGATAAACATCCTAAACTCCCTCAGCCACTCCTCACAGGACTTGTGTTCCAGACCCTCACCAGCCTTGTTGCCCTTCTCTGGACATGCTCCAGCCCCTCCATATCCTGCCTAAGTTGGGGGCCCAGAACTGGACACAGCACTCGAGGTTCTGCCCAACCAGTGCTGAGCACAGGAGAAGAATCACTGCCCTGGTCCTGCTGGCCACACCATTCCTGATCCATTGAAGCCCCAGAGGTTGGATGAGGGAAATGCTGGAGAGGAGGTGAGGACAAAGTGTTATTGATTTTCAGCCTTGATGTGTCATGATTTTCATATTTATTCTGACTGTATTACAAGGTGCCAGGCATCATTATGAATTGGATCATACTGATATCAATCTAGAAACAAACAAAACAAAAAAAAATCATTTCTCTCTGTGTTGTTTTCAGTATAGTATTCTCACTTTGAATACACTTTTGAAATCTATCTAATTAACCACAAAAGAATTGAAAACTTAAATCATTCCCAAGGGCTTTTCTTGTTTGGGTGTTTTCAACAAATGTTTATGAACCTTTCTCATTGAATTTCTCAACTGAAAAGGTCAAAAAAGAGGCCTCTGGAGTAGTAAAATTCATCAGCATCCTCCAAGTGGCTGAGGATCCATCCCCATCAGAGCAGGAATGAACAGAAATGGGCACAGCTTTGTGGCTGCCCCAGCTCTGGGATGGGCCCTGGGCCTGGAGCAGGAGCAGCTCTGCAGGGCCCCAAGGCCGGGGCTGTTGTGCTGGCCTGGGCAGATGGGATGGCAGCAGGGGCTGCAGAGCTCTCAGGAGCTCAGGAGAGGGGAGCAGGGCACACAGGGAGCCTCCTTTTGCCTTGGCCAAGCCCCTTGCCCATGGCTGGGGCTGAGTCCTGTCTGAGCTGCAGCTGCTGCTGTGCCCTTGCCAGGGGCTGAGGCCGTGGGGCCACTGCCCAGAGCCCCTGCCCTGAGCAGAGCTGTGGGGCCAGAGCCGGCTGGGCTGTGCTGGGGAGAGGCCCTTGGTGCTGCACAGAGCTCAGGGCAGCTGGCACAGCTTGCAGGGAGCTGGGCTGGCCTGAGAGAGCCTGCCAGAGAAACCAGCAGTGTCCATCTCAGCCTGGCTGAGCGTGCAGGGGCAGGACTCAGCCCAGGCCTTGTGGGGCAGGGCCAGTGCCTGTGGAAGGCATTGGGAAACAGGCAAGTGGGCGAGAGAGGAGGCTGCTCTGTGCCCTTGGTGGCATGCACAGAGCAGGGAGGGGGCCCAGGACATTTGTCACTGCCAGCCTCTGTCCCCAGCCATTGCCAGCCCTGGCTGCTCAGCCCAGGTTTGCCCTGGGCTGAGTTTGGCTGTGGCCCAGCTCCATCCTCCTGCAGGGCTCAGGGCCTGTTCCTGGCCATGGCCAGCCCTGCCCGGCCTCTCTGCTGGCCCAGAGCCCGGCAGAGCCCGGGGCAGGGCTGTCAGTGCAGGCCCACAGGTGCCACGGGCTGTGCAGGAGCTGGCAGAGGCTGCCCAGCAGGGAGGCCATGGGGCACAGAGCCCCAGGGCTGCTGTGGGCACCATGGCTGCACCTCCAGCTCCAGAGGAGATGTCACAGATGGGAGCAGAGTCAAATAATTCCTGCTGGATCCTTTAGTGTGTTTGCTTTTACAGGTGACCTGTGTCCATATGTAAAGGAGGTGTTTTGTGGCAGTTAACATTGCTAAAGTGATGAGAGTAATATTATTTAGTTGAAATTAATATTTCATGCATAATACATAATAAGAAAGGAAGACGTGTAATCTGAAAGGCATCGGATTTTTCAGAGGATGAGAGACTCGTTGTAGCAGTAGTCAAACCTGTTCAAATACTTTCCTCAAGGCTTCCTTGAGATGAGAGGTGACCACCAGAATCCAAAGCCAGCCAGAGCTCTCCATCCTGTTTTGGCAGCTTCTGTCTTGGAGAAACCCTTGCACACAGGTAATTTTTCAGGGGGAGTATCCATTTTGGCCATGGGTACCTGGAAAGATGGATGGTTCTTTTCCATAGGAAAGAAAGCATGGGGCCCCAGTGTTCGAGGGACTGATGAGCAGCAAGCCTCAACATACCAGGATCAGCTGGACCTGTCAAGTGGCTCCTGGGAGGCGAAGCCAGCCAGATCTGTTCCGTGTCCCCTTGGTTCCATGGGGTCCCACAGTGTCACAATGTTCTCCTGTCTTCTGCAGTGTCACAATGGCCCCTTGGTTCCAAGAGGCCCTGCAGGGTCACAATGGCCCTTTGGTTCCATGGGGCCTGGCAATGCCACAATGGTCTCCATGGATCCATGGTTCCCTGCAGGATCACAACAGCCCTTTGGCTGGATGGGGCCCTGTAATGCAGCAATGGCCTCTTGGTTCCACAAAGCCCTGCTGCTTCACACTGGCCCCTTGGGAGCATGTGGCCCAGCAGTGCCACAATGATGTCCTTGGTTCCACTGGGTCCCACTGTGGCACAATGATCTCCACAGGAAGGGAACCATGGAGCCTCAGTGTTTCAGGGGCTGATAAACTGCAGTCACAGGAAGCCAACGCTGGGCAGACCAGTCTTTCTTGGCAGGTTTGTCTGAGAGCAACTCTTGGATATTTGGAATTTTACATGTTGAATCCAAATTTCCGCCCTATTTGCCTGGAGGAGAAGGCCAGTTCTTTTCAATAGAGAAGAAAGCACAGAGTCCCAGTGTTTGTAAGGCAGGTTAGAGTCGGCCCGCAGGAGGCCAAGGCCAGCCAGACCTGTCTGTAATGGCAGCTTTTGTGTAGGAGCAAACTTTGAATATAGGATTTTTGGAGTGGAATCCAAATTTTGGCCATGGGCCCCTGGAGAAGAAGGATGGTTGTTTTCCATAGGAAGGGAAGCATGGCACCCCAGTGTTTTAGGGTGGAATAGAGCTGACCAAGAGAGCCCAAGGTCAGGCAGAGCTGTCTGTCCTGGCAGCTTTTGTCTGGGAGAAACTCTTGCATATAAGAAATTTTGGGAGGAAAATGTCCAAATTTGGCCATGGGTGCCTGTGCAGGAGGGACTGTTCATTTCCATAGGGAGGAAAGCACTGAGCCCCAGTGTTTGAAGGCAGGTGAGAGTCCGCCCTCAGGAAGGCAACCAGACCTATTGCGAATGGCAGCTTTTGTGTAGGAGTAATCCCTGGATATTGGGAATTTTGGAGCGGGAATCCCATTTTGGCCATGGATACTTGAATGAGAAAGACAGTTCTTTCCCATTTGAAGGAAAGCCCAGAGCCCCAGTGTTTCAGGAATACATGAAAAGAGACCCTTGACATGCCGAGGGCAGTTGGACCAGTCAGGCCGAGCCAACCAGACCAGTTACCTGTTTCCTTGGATCCACGGAGTCCCGCAGCGTCACAATGGCTGTGTCATATTGGATCCTTGGTTCCATGAGGCCCAGTTGTGTCACCCTGGTTCTTGTTTCCATGGGGCTCCACAGTGTCCCAATGGTGCCTGGTTTCCATGAGGCCTTGCAGTGTCACAGGGGTCTCCTTGGTGCTGCAGTATCACAATGGACCCTTGGCTTCATGGGGCCCAGCACTGTTACAGGAATCCTTAGTTCCATGGGGCCCTGTAGTGTCACCATGGACTCCTTGGTTCAATGGTGCCACACAGTGACACAATCACCCTTTGGCCTGACAAGACCCCGCAGTGTCACAATGGTTCCGTGCTTCCATGAAGCCTTGTAGTGTCACAATGGACTCCTTGGTTCCATGGGGCCCCAAAGTGTCACAGTGGCCACTTGGTACAGTGAGGACTGTGAGTGTGAGGTCTTAAAATTTTAGCCTTTATATTTTTCAAATGCTGTTCTGCATTAATGCATAACTCTAAACTCCATATAAAGTGTTAGTTTAAAGTCTTCGGATTTTGGTCAGACAAAACAATCCTTCTAGGCCTGAAAGTCAGGACACCCTACAGCCTCATGCCCTGAAAAGTATAAACAAAAGTGATTTGGGGGCAGGAAACTGGGGGAATATGACTTCATTACCTGAAGCTGTAATTGGAGAATTAACCCTGACATGCAAATGGACACAATTTATAATCTGTCTGAAGATTTTGTGACCACCATCCATGTTGGATATAGCCTCTGGAAGGCTTTTGGCTGCCCAAGGTGTATCTATTGAAGGCCTTTAATAAATACCCACTTTATTCTCTTAACCTTGTCTAGCCTCTGTTCTAGGTAGCCATTCCAAGGTATCACCTGTAGTGTCAGAACAGTCTCCATGATCCCATAAGGTCCTACAGGGTCAAAACAGACCTTTGATTCCATGAGACCCCACAGTGTCACAACAGACCATTGATTTCACTGAGACCCATGGTGTCACTCTGGTCCCCTTGGCTCCACAAGGCTCAGAAATGCTACAATGCCCTTTAGTTTCATGCGGCCTCAAAGTGTAAAAATGACCTCCATGATTCCATGAGGTCCTGCTATGTCACAATGCACCTTTGGCTCCATGGTACCCCTTAGTGTCACCATGGTCCCCTTGGTTCCACGATGTCAGAATGGACCCTTCATCCCATGCAGACCCACAGTGTTCACTGTAGTGCCCTTGATTCCATGAGGCCCTGCCATGCTGTAATGGCCCCTTGGTTCCAGCCAGTCCCAAAGTGTCAGAACAGTCTCCATTGTTCCATGAGGCCCCGCAATGTCACTGTGCTCCCCTTGGTTCCACAGGGCCCCACAGTGTAACAATGGACTCTTGGTTCCATGAGGTTCCTCAGTCACAATGGTGTCCTTGGATCTGCAGTGTCACAATGAACCATTGGTTCCACGTGGCGTCAATGAGCCAAAATGGATTTGGGTTCCATGGGGTTCTGCTGTGTCACAATGGACTCTTTGTTCCATGAGTTTCCAAGGTGTCACAGTACATTCCTCATTTCTGTGAGGCCCCACTGTAGCCACATCTCCTAAACACCAGAACAAGATACCTTAAAACTAATTTGGTGCTTACGCAGACATAATTTATTGAAGCCTGATATCCAGTAGGGGATAACTACTAACCTTACATGGACATGTGATTATTCAAGTGAGTTTCTTATATTCAGTCACTACATGTGTATTGCAATTTTCCCATTTCCATAAAATCTACCCCAAGATTCTAGGTTCAGTCCATGATTTTTCTATCGCTGCACCCTTGAGCCAGATGGATTCTTGTCTTCCAAACATCCTTGCTGGCAAATCAGCCCCTGCATGCCTTGTTCCTGTGCTAAAAGTTCACAGGCACAGCAAAATTGGATTAAACCTTTTCATATCAAGGCCAAGGCTTTGTGTGGCCAGGCAGAGGCAGGCAGGATGCAGAGCTGTCAGCAAAGGAAGGGGCCAGCCAGGTGGGGCAGCCGGGGGATGACGACAGCCTGCAGGGACAGAGGCGCAGGGCATGGACACCGTAGGACAGCCTGGGCTGCAGAGGGCACAGGGATGGGCAGCAGCTGAAAGGCCCTGCCAGAGCCAACTCCTGCAGCACTTGGGCCATGGCTGCTGGCCCTGGGCCCTTGGCCAGCAGGGGACAAGTGAGCCTTGCTGTGCTGGGGCCTCATTGCCTCCTTGTCCCTGCTCAGCAGCCTGGCAGGGGCCGCCCCATGGTCCTGCCCTTGGCATTGCACATCCCCAGAGCCCAGTGCCCCGGGAAGAGCCCTGAGCAATGAGGGAGGGACAGGATGTGCCTTGCCAGGGGCTGGGGCTCAGGCCTTGGCCCTTTGCATTGCTGAAACACATCCAGGTTTGCTCAGCATCAGAGACACCTTTACTTTCCTTGTTCCTACCTGTCACCAGTGTCTCCATTGTTCTGCTCTAACTGGAGCCTTGGGGCATTTTCTCAGTCTTGTCTCTCATTGGGACCCATTAAAAGTTCAAGAAACTTTGAAGCTTCAATTTAATTTTGAGTTTTGAGATGTTATTTTGAAAAACACTCTCTCAGGGACTGAATCTAATTTAAAAAAGAACAAAGTCCTGAGAGCGTAATTAAAGTAATTCTGTTGTGGCTCCTGGCACAGAGGGAGATAATGGCAACCAGAAAAAGCTACAAAAAGACATTTCTGCTGAGGAGCAGCTCCTTTTGCAGCCCAGCAGGGCTGAGGGCACTGCCTGCAGGCACTGAGGGGACAGGAGCCAGGCACAGACAGGCTAAAGGCAATCAGGACTGGGAAGACATTGAGGTGAGACTTCACTTGAGGAAACATCTTGACAGCCCTGGGCATGGTGAGTCTGTGGGTGCAGGGCAATGTCCCCTGTGCTCCTGGAGGGATGTCCTGGAGCCAGCACAGCCCACAGCCTGGGGGATGTGTCAGGAGGACTCTCCCAGTTTCTCTGAGGCACAGCAGGAGGAGGAGGATGTGCTGCAGAGCGGGGCTGCCCTGGGCACCGTCAGAGGGACAGGGCAGGACGGCTCCTGCTGCCAGGGCCGGCTGCAGGGGCTGAAGCTGGGGCTGCAGCCAGGGCTGCCCAGGGCTGTCCTGCAGAGCAGCTCCTGCAGCCGTTTGGGGCTCTTGGCCAGCCCAGGGCATGTGCCACCTGCCAGGGGCAGCTCTCAGCCTGCTTGGGAGTTCTTCATGGATGGTGGAGGGGAGCTGTGGATGCAGGGAGTGACTCCTGCCAGGGCAGTTCCTGCTGTGTACAGAGGGTGCCTTGTGGGCCAGGGCTGCTCAGAGCTCCAGCTCATGCCCAGGACATTTCTGGGAGGACTTTCCATGAGCTCATTCAGGGCAGGAGTTTCCTGCTTTCCTGCATCTGTTCTTCCACTTTCCCCAGGCACAGCTTTGTGGGAATGGAAACTCAGCTGTGCAGGGTAGAGCCAGGGCTGAGGCTCTTAAACCACCACACTGAGTTTTCCTGGGACCCTCAGCAGGTGCCTACACCTCCCCAGCCTCCAGATCCATCCAGCATCACCTTTCCATGGTGCCCAGGCCTGGGGGAGCTGTTCTTTAATCCCTGCAGCCCCGAGCAGCTGCAGGGCAGAGCTGGCCCAGGGGCTGGGCTGGGCTCTGGCAGCTCTGGCAGGGAAGGAGCCCGGGGCCACAGGAACAGCTCGGGCTGGGACAGCTGCAGCAGCAGAGCCATGGGCAGGGAGGGAGGGAGGCAGTGCTGAGGGAAGCCCTGCTGCAGGGCAGATGTGGCACCTGCCAGCCCTGCCCTGCAGGGCAGACACTGCCCTGAGCAGCACAGCTCTGGTGTCCCTTCCCAGCCAGCACAGCCCTCAGCCTGGGGGCTCGGGGCCCTCAGTGCCCTCCTGGGCTGTCAGAGCAGCACCAGACATGAAGGGCATCTCTTCTGCCATGTGCCATTCCCTGCTGACCAGGGCCTGAGGGCCACTGTCCTGCCCTGGTGCTGCCTGGGAGGGGCTGTGAAGGGCTGGCCAGGGAAAGGCTTTTCCACAGGGCTGGCTCTCTCTCTCCTTGCCTTGCCCAGGAGCTCCTGGCATTGCTGACAGGCTCTCTGGGAATGGCAGTTCCAGCTGCAGGCTCAGGCCCAGCCCTTGGGCTCCTCCTGTGAAGGCTGAGCACAGCAATGAGGTGTCCCAGCTCCCTGTGCCACTTGGATCTCTGGGCAGGCTGGGAGGCTGGGAATGAGCCAACTCTCCTCAAACAGTGCCATGGACAGGACCCTTGGTGTGTCCTAAGGATGCCATCCAAGGTGGGAGCTGCCTCCAGGGGACACTGAGGGACAGGAGTGTCCTTGGCCAGGTGTGGGGCTGGTACTCTGAGAAAGGCTGAGCCAGGTTGCTCTGCTGTGGGTCCCTCTACTCTCAGCTGTGTCAGGCTCATTTTCAGGAGAACACAGCGACTGCCTCTATCTCAGAAAGAGCAGCTGGTGGCAGATGGAGTGACAGAGCAGCTCCCCTCACCCTTCACTGAGTTACAGCCAATGCTCTTGCCTTGCACAGTTCTCTCTGATCTCCCTTGGCACAGCAGGAATCCCTCTCAAGCTGCCTTTGGCCATCACTGTTCCTTAGCCCAGGGACAGGAGATGCTGCCAAGCTCCTCTGCCTCAGGAGCAGTTTGGGCTGATGGAGTCCAGCCCCAGGACTGGCCCCTGTCCCTGTTCCCATGACCCCACTGCTACAGAGCAAAGCTGACTCCTCGGTCTCCATGGGCAGAGCCCCAGCTTGTCACAGCAATGGGGCAAGATCCCAGCAGAGCTGCAGGCTGAAGGAAGGGCTCTGAAAAAAGGAAAATTGAGCGGCACAAAGCAGCATGGACAGGGCAGGGAGAAAAAGTTTTGAAAATTGTTCAGGAAAGTCTCCCCTGACTTTTCATTGTCTCTTCCTTCAACACGACACCATGGCTGAAGTGAAGAAATGTCCAACTGTAGCTCAATCAGCCACTTCCTCCTGCAGCCATTGGCACACACGCGGCAGCTGCAGCTCCTGCACTTCTGCCTCTTCCTGGGCATCTCCCTGGCTGCCCTCCTGGCCAACGGCCTCATCATCAGCGCCATAGCCTGCAGCCACCACCTGCACACCCCCATGTTCTTCTTCCTGCTCAACCTGGCCCTCAGCGACCTGGGCTCTATCTGCACCATTGTCCCCAAAGCCATGCACAATTCCCTCTGGGACACCAGGACCATCTCCTACTCAGGATGTGCTGCACAGGTGTTTTTCTTTATGTTCTTTATCTCAGCAGAGCTTTTCCTTCTGACCATCATGTGCTACGATCGCTACGTGTCCATCTGCAAACCCCTGCACTACGGGACCCTCCTGGGCAGCAGAGCTTGTGCCCACATGGCAGCAGCTGCCTGGGCCAGTGGCTTTCTCTATTCACTGCTGCACACAGCCAACACATTTTCCCTGCCCCTGTGGCATAGCAATGCCCTGGGCCAGTTCTTCTGTGAAATCCCACATATCCTCAAACTCTCCTGTGCACACTCCAGCCTAAGGGAACTTAGGCTCCTTGCTGTTAGTGTCTGTTTAGCACTTGGCTGTTCTGTGTTCATTGTTTCCTCCTATGTGCAGATCTTCAGGGCCGTGCTGAGGATCCCCTCTGAGCAGGGACAGCACAAAGCCTTTTCCACCTGCCTCCCTCACCTGGCTGTGGTCTCCCTGTATATCAGCACTGGCACATTTGCCTACCTGAAGCCTCCCTCCATGTCCTCCCCATCCTTGGATCTGTCACTGTCAGTTCTGTACTCGGTGGTGCCTCCAGCTCTGAACCCCCTCATCTACAGCCTGAGGAACCAGGAGCTCAAGGCTACAGTGTGGAGACTGACGACTGGATGCTTTCAGGAACATTAAACTGCTGTCCAGTTTCTGAAAATCACGTGTAATAAACATCTTCTTTGACACTTCTTGGTTTGGTCGTAGGATTATTTTTCCTTTGATTTAGTTTTATCATATTGTCTATAAAAAAGCCACTATGTCTTCAATTTCTCATTTTGTTTCTCTCCATCTTCCCTGTGGCCATGGAATGTTTCAATGAAGGTCTGTACTCTTGATGACTTTAAAAAAACTAAAGGATTTATCTCCCAGCAAAGATTTCAATGGAGCTCCCCCTTTTGTTCCCTTCTCTGGAGCAGCAGCAGCAATGTCTGTGTGCAGAGCTGAGGGCAGACCAGAGCTGGCACAGCAGCTGTGCCCAGCAGCAGCAGCACTTGGTGTTGCCAGTGCTGCTCCCGTGCCACTGCCCCACTGCCCTCCTGCCCCTCGTGTTGCTACAGGGCCTGAGTGCTCTCAGGGCCGGGCACAGCCCTGGGGGTGGCAGTGCTGGGGTTGCAGCAGGGACAGGCCATGGGCACTGCTGGGGCAGCACTGAAGCCTCAGGGCAGGGCCTGGGGGCTCGAGGCTCCTTGGCCAGGCTCTCTCCAGAACACTTGGCCAGGCCAATGCTGAGCAGAGAAAACCCCCGTGAGCAGCCCCAGGCTGGCCATGGGCAGGCTGGGGGCAAACAGCATGGCTGGTGCTCTGCAAGGTCCCTGCAAGGGGGAGACCCTGGCAAGGAGCAGCAGAGCAGGGGCTGATCCATCCCCACTGCCCTGGACACCCCAGGGCAGCGTCCCAGAGCATCCTCATGCACCTGCCAACAACATCCCCCCTCTGCAGCCCTGACCTCTCCCCCAGCTCACACAGGGGTCGCATCCTTGCAGGCACAGACACAGCAGCACTGGCTCAGGAGCCCCAGTTTGCATTGCACAGAGCAGGCGTCAGCACCGCCATGGTGCTGCTGTGGGGAGATGGAGCTGAGTGAGCACAAATGCCATCAGCCCCTGGGGCCAGAAAGGGCTGGGGGACAGGAAGGAAACCACTCAGGTTTGTTGTGGCCTCTGCAGTCAGCCAGAAAGTTTGTTCCCATGAGCTGTGAGATTCCTGTCCTGGCACTGCAGACGTTGCTCAGAGCCAGGGCTGCCTGGCAGCCACCCCCAAGCTGCCCAGAGTACTTCCTTTGCTTCACCTTTGCTTTGTTTACTCTCCCCTGGTCCAGATTCCTTCCCATTGCCCATCCTTGTCCACTCTCCTATAAAGAGCCCATTTCTGATTGCCCTTTCCTCTCTGGCCACACTCCCCATTTCAGTTCCTCTGTTGGCACCATGGGAACATCTTTTGGGGAGCACGATCATCCTACAAGTGCTTCAGGAATTGTCTGCAGGGTCCTGCAGTGCCTTGTGCTGCTCCCTTGCCAGAGGCACCACAGGCCAGGGGGGCACATCTGGGCTGGTGTGTCTGGGTGTGGGGCTCCCTGTTCTGGGCAATGAGGAGGGGCTGGAGAGCCTCTGCAGGACTGACAGGGTAAGCTTTTGGGCCAGTGAGGAGAAGCTGAGGGACATGGGCTGCTGGACCTTCTGAAGAGGACACCCTGGGCTCATCCTGCAACTGCTCCAAGGATGGTTTCAGAGAATCATGGAATTTAGCAGGGCTGGAAAAGATTTTGGAGGTCATCGAGTCCAACCTGTGCCCTGACACCACGTTGTCTCCCTGAACCTCCTGTTCCTAGGATAAACATCCCCAGCTCCCTCAGCAGCCCGTCACAGAACTTGTGTTCCAGACCCCTCACCACCCTTGTTGCCCTTCTCTGGACACACTCCAGCCCTTCCATGTCCTTCCTAAATTGGGGGGCCCAGAGCTGGACACAACACTCGAGGTGCTGCCCAAAGAGTGCCCAGCACAGGAGAAGATTCATTGCCCTGGTCCTGCTGGCCACACCACTCCTGATCCATGCCAGGAACCATTTGCCTTCTTGGCCACCTGGGCACAATGCTTGCTCATGTCCAGCCTGCTGTCTGTCAGTGCCCCCAGGTCCCTTTCTGCCTGGCCACTGTCCAGCCACTCTGTCCCCAGCCTGGAGAGCTGCAGGGGTTGTTGTGGCCAAAGTGCAGAACCTAGCACTTGGACTTGTTAGACCTCACCTCGTTGGATTTGGGCCCTAGATCCAGCCTCAGCCTGTTCAGATCCCTCTGCAGTGCTCTCCTTCCATGAAGCAGATGAACATTCGCAGCCAGCATGGTGTCACCACAGTTCCACAGGCCCGAGAGTGTCACAATGATGTCCATGATTCCATGAGGCCTCCCAGTGTCACAATGTCCCTTTGCTTCCATGGGACCCCTTGGTATCACAATGTCCCTTGGTTCCTTGGTCCCCTGTTGCAGGGCGACCTGGTTCAAGTACCCAGCACGGCAGCCCAACCTCAGGGCCACTCGGGCCACTAGCTCCAGGACACCAATTTGGTGGACAGCAAAATGGCGTTTATTGAAATGTTACAAGGGTTTATATAGATTAGGGTGGTCTGTGGTCATTTCCTGCGGCTCATGTCCGGGTGGGTGGTCCAGGTACAGAGCAGAGGTCAGATAGGGAGAGGGGGATGGGTTTCTAACTGCCCGTTACAGCCCGAGATCTTCCGCACGTCTCCCTGTCCTTCCATATTTCCCCCCCCCTCATGATTAGTAAAATTGTATAAAAGTATAAAATGCAGATATTATAAAATTTCGAGGGTTAGTAAAGTTAGTACAAAATTATAAACGTGTTAATAACATGCACGCCTTAGAGTAATTGTCGGCGTTCGACGAACATAACGTTAACTGATTCTAGGCGTTTTTTAACGAATTGAGCTAATTTGTTTATTATGCAAGGCCCGAAGATTAGTATTAGTAAGATTATAGCAAGTGGGCCTATTAGGGTAGAGATTAGGGTGGTGAGCCATGGGGACCGGTTGAACCACGACTCAAACCAGCCCTGTTGAGCTTCCTGGCCATTTT